>QNGE01002182.1:87081-119532 GCA_008508345.1 Paragonimus westermani
GTGCGAGGTGGACAGATAATGACCTGGCGTAGGGAAATGAAGTCGTTCACCAAGGGGTTGGCCACTGTAGATCGAGTTCGTCTCCGGGGTTGGGAACCTCGCAACTCAGAGTCGGTGGCTGGAGACTCTAGATGAGATAGCGGCTAATCGAGCTCAGTAGCGTGAATGTTCTCGTTGTTTGGCCGAGGTGTGTGTGAAGTGAGTGCATTTAATGAGGCGGGGCAGTCAAGGCCGTAAGGAAGCTGTCTTGCTGATGATGCCTTACTCTCACTTGCAGCTCGGTTGTTTGTTTGCAAGGTGTAGGCACCTTGATGTTGAATGTTTGATCATACACGTAGTTATTTTCAATAGTTAGTTCCCTTCCCGTCTCTTTTATCCTTCCCTGTTCCTGTATAGGGTTTGCTTTTTCTTCATGGTTGTGTGGCAGTTAAGTATTAGTGTGAACCACTGATGTATTGCTGTCTATGATGACGGTTATGATAATGACGACGGTGATGAAGCACCGTGCATCCGGAACGCGCTTTTAAGATCCCAACACTGTCCTAGACAATGCTTCGGGTGAGCGGTGTTTTCCCAGGAGCTCCGATGATGATAAAGCCGAATCTATTGGCCAGAATGGAGTGGGGATTGCAATAAGCTCCAAGGCAGAGAAGAACGCGCTCGACCGGATCGCAGCGAATGGTCACTTATGTACCATCAGAATTGGCACTCCACTCAAGTATTGTCTCCACAGATCAGGAAATTTTGTCATATCTGCCACGGTGTAACAGATCGATGTGAACTGAAATGCAAACTTACAGGGAATCTCCTTAAGGACCACCAGGGCCACTTCCCCAACAGAGCCAGAGAGAGGTGGAAGGCACTTTTCATGGTTCGTTTCACTGGCCGTTGACAAGGTGGTAATGAGACTATGTGAAAAAATGGCCAAGAAATTGACCTGATGGGGTTACAAAAACAATGAGCACTGAATAACTAGTAGCGCCTAGTGAATCATCAAACAGTCGCCCAGACAATTTACAGTTGTCGCAATTCAGTTGGATACAGACTAGGTTGGCCGCAATCGGAACTCCGTACAACTCCAGGGAGAGGCCGAGGCAAGAAGTGTCGAACCAGGCGTCACAATCAATGCACTGAAGGGCGTGGTCTATTGTGCGAACTAGCTTAGAACAGACCACACGCAGACCACTTCAACGTGTGTGCAATTATTAGGAGGTAATAGGAGGAAAAGAATACGGCTAAAAAGTATGCAACTTAAGATGACATACTACCGCATTTCTAAACATACTTAACACGGCTATGAATGAACCCACAGTAGATGAATTACGAAAAATTAAAACGACACCGGACAACCTGAATCGGCTGCACGCTACAAAAGGCACGTTAAACCGAATAAAGTAAGGTTAATCCATGTGCACGAAGAGGCAAATACGAGTTGAACAGTCCAATTCAGATAACACACAACCCGTAGACACCCCTTCTAACGTCGATATGCAAATTAACAAGATAACTAAACTTTAATACCATGTCCGAGTGTTTTGTTTAAAAGGGTTCTATCACAGTCCTACTTGCGCCGGCCAGCGGGGAAATTTCCCCGAGACTTTCAAGTCTCCCGCCATTCAGCCTCACCTGCCACGTGATCCATAGGCAAATCGGGGGTTAACATGAAGTTCAAAGCGTTCTTTCAACTCAGCGAGTGGTAATGCAAGATCAAGAGCTGTGAGTAATCAATAAGAAGAGAATCGACGCCTACCCTGGATTACGTCTCCATCGCCCAGTGTGAGTGTCAAAGAAGAAAAATCATCAACCACAGTTCCATCTTCAAGGAAACCCTTCAAGCTAACCTCCACAAAGTCACCATGACAAGGCCGAGTTTCCCGCCCGAGTCCTTTATCAATGACCTAGAAACGTCGATAAAGTAACACCATCATTACTTTTTTCAACAGTAGGCCATTTCCCAAAATATCAACTGTGTCATCACTGTCATCACCAGAACTATGGTACGTAGTTGGGACTGAAGCATTACAGTCCGTTGGGTCCTCAGCTGTCAACGATTTCTCAGACGAAAAATCAACATGAGCATCCAAAGGCTTATCGCCACTGACTGCCGTTCCCGAGTTAGTGTGTGTAGCCTTTTCTGAGTAAGAGTTTTCTGAACGATTGTGACGTCTTCTTCCTTTTCCCATTTGGTGGCCACAGTATTACGAGTCACCTAGAGCGCCTGCTGGCAAAACAGCGACAAGCCTTAGGCGGAGAACGGAATTTAAAATAACGACCTTGACTATTTAATGTGTTCGATGGGTAAAATTGGTGGTGGACGAGAGCTGAAAGCGACAGCTTTTGGTGGTTCTGATTGTCCAGGCAATGAATCTCTGCACCACAAAGAGAGTTACACGTCGCAATTTTTCTTGATTGTACCAGAGGGTTACAATAGATAATAAGGGTATACCTATCATTATTACACACAGCGATATCAATTCTAATCAGTTCACAGCGCAGATAAGCCCAAGTTTCTCAACACTACATGTTCAAGTTTTTTGATTTCAACGTAGTGTCTTCCCGCAACTTCGCTTTAACAAAAGAAAAGGTCATCAAGTGGACTATACGCCTACCGAACTGTTGTTGCTGCTCGTGAGAAACCACACGTGTATGAGAACGCTCAAGCTTGAGAATGTTTATATGCACCCATATTGGACAACGCTCGGCCACACTTACCATCACATACCAGTTACTTGGATACCCAAGTCTCTTGTTTGCAGCTTGGTTGTTAGTTTAATTGTCTGTCAACGTGCATCCCTTAAATACCAGGGCTCTGACTTGAGCTTTGGCGACTATATGACTTTTGCGAACATTTAGCGGTAAATCCCACTTTAATGTCCATCCTCAAATTCTTAGAACGTCCTCTTAGAGGGCGGTTGAGTCCGACAAACTCCCGACAACTTTATATCGTCTGCATACAGAGAACATGGGCAGTCAAAGTCGTCGGTCAGGTCGTTTGTGTATACCACGAACAGCATAGGTGCGAGGATTGATACCGATGAACTCCACTTAACGGAGAACCTTTATCCGACAGCACTTCTCTTATTCTTGCTCTACACGACCTTCCAACGAGAAACGCCCGAACCCACCCGCAGATCCTAGGAGAGATTCCTGTCTCTCGAAGTTACCAACAAAGAAGCCTACGATTAGTAGAATCGAAGGCTTTCTGAAAGTCCAGGTAGCACACCTCAACCACTTCTTCTTTACCCGGTTGCTCGCGACAGCGTCTAACCACGTCAGTAAATTGATGAGACATAATCTCCTCATTAGAAAGCCATGTTGAATAGCTCTGAAGAATTTCTGTTCACAGAAAAACTTACAGATCTTCCCTCGCAATATTTGTTTGAAAAGTTTGCTGATAACACTACTCAAGCTCACTGGTCGGTTATTTCCAAACTCTGATCGTTTGCTATCTTTGACGATGGGAATTAAGATGGCACCTTCCCGGTTTTTCAACACTATCCCTGTTTCTACTGTGAGATTGAAAATTTAGGCAAATGGTGACGCCAACAATTTGGCCAGAGGTTTTAGGACTGCCGGATCGATGTGGTCATGTCCTGCGAACTTTGCGCTGTGTAGCCTGGATATTGCTTGCTCAACTTCGTGCTGCGCAATGATCTGAAACACCATGGGCACGCGCATGGAATTAGGCCGAGGCTTCGGTGCTTCGTTGTCTCAGCGATGAACGCGCCCGTTATGTCCTTGTCAGTCGATATGATCTCCCCGTTATATGAGAGTGTGGTCCCAATTTGCCTTCTTAGAGAGGACCTGAGCTGGGCATAACCATGAAACCTCTTGGGGTTCTGTTTAGTGTCTCGTGCTAGGTTGAGCTCAAAGATTAGACGAGCATTTCATGCCGCCCTGGTTGCTCTATTTCGGGCATTTTTGTAAACCATGAGGCTTTTAAACCCTTATGTTGCATATATGCCTTCCAAGCCATGTACTCACGTTGGGAAGCTCCCTTCACCCTGGGACGTATCCAAGGCTTCCGACCTCTTCCTCCGACTTGTTTCTGAGGGACGCTCTTGTCTGTAAGAACCCGGATAAATTCAAGGTAATTCAAGGTTTTAATGGTATAAGAAGCATTCAGCTTTACAATTACCACAGGATGGAATTATGTAAAGTGCGTACAATGTAAAACAAAAATGCGTCTGCGAGTTAGTTTACAGAAGTTAAGCACTGTGTAGGGGTTCGATCTTTGGTCGTGTAGATAAAAATGAGTTTAGATTAGTTTTGAAAATATTTAAGTTGGGTGAGTGAGCGACATTTAGAGGTAGAGAATTCCAGGCGAAACACACGCGGACTGCAAAGAAATACCTCCAGCTGGTCCCTCGCGAGTGCGGTACTGCTAGCAAATGATCGTGAGTTATGCTAATTCGCGGTTTTCGCCGGACAAACAGTTTTTGAGCGGGTGGTTCGGTGTGTGTAATATGTTGTATGTAAGGATCAAATCGCCTCTGATGCGGCGATAGCAGATGCCAAAGAACTTAAGACTTTCAATTCTCTCCTCATATGGTTTACTCTGGAGTCCAGTCACTAACTTTGTAGCTCGGTGGTATATTCGCTGTAGCAGAACTATATCCTTTTGAAGCCATGGTGACCAGACTTGGACAGCATATTCCATCGTTGGTCTGATATACGTGTTGATGTCACCGTTTGTTTTGAAGAGCGATATACACAGCTTGATTCAAAGAAAGGACAAAGGGTGACACCAATATTAAGCAATAGATATGCGAAGGAGAGAATGTGGGAGGGCTTGTCGAATGCTGGGCACTGCATAGTGGGCAACAATGGACAGTTGACATGTCCTCACAAAAGACTGGCAAGCGTTAGTTGTTCGAGCAACAAAATGCATGGTTACTCGTGTGGCAAGTATCAAAAAGGTTGCATAAAAATGAAAGGGCGAAAGAATGAAAAAATAAACGGTCAATCTCAAAGAATTGAAAAGCTCTTCAAGGCACGAGGGTGTTGTAGCAGTCAAGGCTTACGTATCAGGAGAGAATGTCGGTCCTGATGAGAGAAATTGTCGGAGAGATGGCAACAGTAAACGCCAGGTCTTGCCGCATAAATGTGCTGCGGGTATTTAGGGAAGTCAAAGTAGTCAGTGAACATAAATCCTTGACTACATAGGAGGGTGGTCTACTGGATCGTCCACCTTGGTACGCAGTCAATCGCTTGACCCAAGAAAGGAGAAATCAGAAGAGACGCGGCTGCGCTGTTCACTGGCGAACGAGACAGAAATTAGACCAGAGAAGCTCTAGATTTATAGGACAAACGATTATAATAGATGATCGACAGACACGAAACGAATCAAACGAGACAGTCATATATGACAGTCATGGGAGTCAGAACAAATCACGTTACAGGGAGTTTTAGAAGGCAACGCGAGAAAAGACACTGACCAGATAGCGCACAGGCGTTCGACCAAAGACCTGCAATCTGATTGTCTGAGTGAGACCATACCACAACCCAAGACCATAGCATTCGAGCTGGGCCGGCCAACCCATGTGGCGTGATGCGCCCTGGATGTCTCGTTGGAAGATGCATTTCCCAACACAGTCCCAGGGAAAGAATGACACTACATGAAAGTGGAAATTTGATTCCGCGAACATAGCTGATCACAGGTGAATGAGAAAGAGAGTTCACATCACAGCCCGTCCTCTTGATGACCGACAGAGTTGCGACAATATAGGATTCGGTCTTGTATTTCGCAGTCTTTTCCGTCAAGACAAGTGGGCTTCAGTAGTCATCCACTATACTGACATCATGCACCACAGCAGAGCCGTCACGAACCGCGATTACCTCAGGTTTGGTGAACGAGCTCGCCGTTAGTACTCGCAGACTGTACTCGAAGACTGTATAGCCGAATTTACGCAGTCGTTTCACTGGGTCTTTGGCCACGCGGTATTGTCCAGTACAACATGCATCGTGGATGATCCAGAATGACTGAATCATATGAGCGAGGATTTCCGGCTGATCGCGGTTGCCGCAGCAGAGAAATGACTGGTCGCTTCGGTCACCTCGTGAAATTCGGACATTAGTCTGCAGGGGACTACATCTGAGCTGGGTAGCATGAATGAAAATCCTGCGGAAGGTGCGGTCTGGATTAAACGGCCAATGATTAGAGAGTGGAGAGCGTGATATTTCCTGCATACTTAGGCCATTTAACCGGTGACAGAGTTTATCCGTCCACGCCCGGTGGGCTTCCCTTTTTTCGTCACTACTTTGCCCTGGACGCATACCGGGATTAATTCCCTTAACATAAGGTCAAACGGAGCGCGTTTGATCACATTCCGCTGAGAAATTGAGGGAAATTAAGCTCCCATCTGATAAACATAACTTCGAGCTTCCTGATGCTGAACTCTTCGAAGTTTGCTCCAAACCATTCAAGAAGGACACTACTCTCAGCCGGTTGGGCACTCACGTCAGAGCTATTGCGCACGGTACATCGGATTCATATATCACCACCGAACATAGTCGGTAGAGACGATCCTTCAGGTAGAAAGTCGTCGATGAAACTGAAAAAATTAGTAGCCCCAAATGAATGGTTCGCTAACCGTTCGAGGATCATGAACACATAGCAGGAAAGCAGTCGGGTTACAGTTAATATGCTAATCGTGCTACCCGCTTTTGGGGGAGGAAGTGGTATTCACCGATTTCCAACTTTCCGGCACCTTTCCTATAGCAACAGACTGTGCATACATAAAGCCTAACGGGAGAGCTAACTATGCGACCTCATTGATGAAAGCTAAAAAATACACAGTCTGGCCTCGAAAGTGTGAGTTGATCCATAGAGTTTTTTTAGCACAGTATCCGCTATGGATCCACCTTACAGATTCCCCGGAAGTGTCGGCACTTCTTGCCACGGAGCAGCCTGGCGGGTCGCTCGAAAGCACAGCGCTATAGAATTCGGCCAGGAACTCAGAAGCTTCACTGTGTGCATTAGTAGGCATTTGTGCACCGGCCAGCCGGTGCATACCGGGTTTCGGCCGAGCTGATGATCGCCCAGATCACCTGATGTCTTAAACCATGGTTACGCTAGGGTGAGCCGCCGTTGAAGCTCGGGGACCACAATTATGGTTAAAATTTTTCGTGAAGTAGTGGTTTCGTATAATTTATGTTAAATGGTCGAGCGTTTCATCAACAAGAGTTAAAATGATTCTTAGTTATTCCACAGGGCAATATCTAGGTTTACATCAAGCACATCCACCCTAATCCATCGAAAATTGTTGTTTGGAGCTTTCTCACTTGGAGCTAGCTCAGCATCGCGGATGAAGTCGAGAGTTATCACCACGTGTTCATTCAGGCCAAGCGGGGCGTTCACTATTAAGTTGTCTATGAGTAGTTCTTCATCAATACAGATGAAATTAAAAGAGATGTGATTAATAGAGATGTATCCTAGTCCTGGAAAACTGTGGTGTTAACGCCATCTTGAACACTCAGACATGTTTTGCACGGCCAGCAGCTGCAACTGCGGTTGAAAGTGTCACGGACACCACAGTGACAAGATCTTTGTACGAATAAGAGTGAAATTTAATTTGTGGGAAGTTGAAACCACCCACCCCTAGGATATGTGAGCATCTCACGCAGGAGATACAGTTGAGTCCGTACAAGATTGCTTCGTACTTTTCAGAACAAGAACGGTGAGACCAATGGATTTCGCTACCTCACAATACATCCGGGTTAGATAGTGCGCTGGAGCACCAGATGGTTTCATAAGTGGTGGTGAGCACTGATTGAGACAAGAGGAAGCCCGGATGCGTCGCTTGAGCAATGTCATCGTATTCAATGCGCCAGGTAAGCTGCACCTAGAAAGCATCAAAAAGATATCCTCGAAGGTCACTGGAATATACCCAACATCAGTCCACCTCGCATACCCCCATTGCCCCAATTCACCTTAATGACACTTTTCCAAAACTTCCTGTCATGGACTCGGACGCAGGGAATATTCCATCAGTTATCGATGCGCTTACTGTATCCGCATCAGACCAAGGGACGTTACCAAAGTCTGTGAATCACAAAGACCCTTCTGTTTCGGACATTTTCAAAGGTCTAGAAATGACGTCGAGTAAGGAAAATGCAATAAGTTTATTGCTTTTGAATGCACGCTCACTGGTAAATAAGATGCGGATTTTTAGATCCTTCGTCTTCTTATATAATCCTTGCATTATCCTGGTCACTGAAGCTTGGTGTACCCTTGAGACTTCAAACACACAACTAAATGTTATAGGTTATCATATGTTCCGAAAAAAATCGGGATGCAGGACGTGGCGGTGGATGTTTAATTTACTTGAGGGAGCAGTATTCCGCAACTATACTCGATGAGCCGTGTCTTGATAGAATTGATGACTCATTGTGGCTATCAGTGTCAACTGAATCCCGTGAACTACTCTTAGGATGTGTCTACAGACCACCTAACGCCTCTCACGACGCCATGACCAATCTTACCAATGGACTGAATTATGTATCAACATTGCCCACGCAGTACAAAATAATTGGTGGAGATTTCAATATGCCCAATATTTCTTGGACCTCCTTCACAGCCCCCAAAAATCAAGCAGAGTTTCTTGCATGTATCCAAGTAAATGGTTGGCGCCAACATGTCTTAGAACCTACCAGACTAGACCACACTTTAGATCTCATTTTTACAACAGGTATCTCCTCTGCTAAAGTATCCGTCCTAGAACGGTTCCCAGGAAGTGATCACAACGTGGTCAACCTCATGTTTGACCTAAAAGCTGTAATAGCATCGAACATAGTAAGTTATCGCCAGATAAAATTAATCGACTGGAATACGTTCGCCACTCTGTTGAGGTCATTGGTGTGGGACACATTCTTTCTGACCTCTGACCCTAGTATAGCAACCGAAGTATTTACAGAACACTTCAGATTTTGTATGAACATTTTAGCCCCGGAAAAATCGAAACGCCGTAGAGTGTGTGGTAAAAACTGGACCCTCACTCCAAAAGAGGAACGTAAGCTCCAAAATCTGAAATCACGATATCGAAAAACACAAGACTTCTCCCTTATTATTCAAATGCACAAAATGTTTGACATGATAGAAACTAGGACCAAAATGCTCCATCAGAATGAAGAAAAACGTGCATTGAACAGCAAAGGGAAGAGCTTTGAGTTGATGCAGTTATTTAAACGCAGAAACTGTACAAGAGACCCTATTATCTCAGTAGTTACATTACAGAACAAAACTACCGTAGATGATCCCGTAACAATCTGCGAAGCCTTCAATTCGTATTTTGCTGCTTCCTTCAACATTGAGGAAAATGTATTGCCCTCACCTCTCCCTGTAAAAACAAACACGTTCCTAAGCCACGTTACTGTTGATGCAGTAAAAATCCGCTCTCAGTTAGCTACTATCAAACCCTCTTACCTTCCTGGTCCAGAGGGTATACACCCTGTTGCTCTCAAACACGGAGGGGATGACATCCCTTTCCTTTTGCTTAATATTTATACACTTTCTCTATCGTTAGGTTCCTTCCCACTCCAATGGAAAAATTCTATAATTCAGCCCCGTTACAAAGGTGGCTCACGACAGAACATCAACAATTATCGTCCCATTAACCATACTTCAATTTGTTCCAGAGTATTGGAAAGGATAATAAAATGTCGCATGGTTGAATTCTTATTATCACAAAAGCTTATAAACCTATCCCAGCATGGGTTCCTCAGCAAACGTTCGTGCATGACGTGTCAGCTGGAATTCTTTGATCATGTTACAATATCTGCTGATTCAGGGAATGCAGTTGTTATCATACTCCTGGATATGCAAAAAGCTTTTGATCGTGTGCCTCATAAGCGCCTTCTGATCAAAATGGCATCTTTCGGTATACGTGACCCATTACTCAGCTGGTTTGCTTCATACCTTGTGGACCGCACACAAACAGTGAAAATAGGAGATAACAGCTCAACGCCCAGACCAGTCACCAGCGGAGTGATTCAAGGAAGCGTCCTGGGACCGTTGCTCTTTCTTATGTATATAGATGATATATGTGAAGTTATCAAACATGGCAAACTATTCCTATTCGCTGATGACATCAAACTTGTCTATACTTTTCCTACTGGCGATCTCAATTCTTCTTTAGGAAATATACGGGAGGACATCATGTCATTAGAGTCTTGGTGTCAAACCTAGCTGATGAAATTCTCAGCCAATAAATCCGCCATTGTCGCACACGGTTGTCATATACCAGAGGACTTTATAAAGCTGGCTGACCATGCTATTCCAACTGCCAATTCAGTCCGCGACCTAGGTATACGTTACTCAAACTCATTCAATTTTGCTGAACATATATCGTTCATAGTAGCTAAAACTAAACGAACGATTGGATACATCAGGTACTCATTCTTTCTTCCTGCAGCTCGACTGCACCTTCATAAGCTGTGCGTAGGACCTCAAATTGAGTACTGCACGTTCATATATGGTCACTTGCGCAAGTCTGAAAGGCTGGCTCTGGAAAGTCTCCAACGTGCATTTACGAAAGGTTTAGTGGGTTATCCGTCTTCGTTGAACTACAGAGAACGCTGCCAGACGCTTAAACTGGATCCTCTTTGGTTACGGCGTCTCAAGCTCAACCTTGCGTTCATGTATAATCTAGTTTATAGCAATAAATTTGATGTCAAACTCGCGATTCGCCTTCAACATGGCTCAAAAGACAACATCAGGATCAGAGAGTTCACTTTGGCAACTCTTAAATCCCGTAGAAAACTCCGTTCAAATTTTTTCCTAGTGAAATATACCTACATTTGGAACAAACTCCCACATGCAATCAGAACCAGTAAGAATATACATCAATTCAAACGAAGCTTAGAAACTTTCCTGACAGTAAAGAACGTCATGTTGATCTCCGAACTCTGCCTGCCTGAAGACGATATCTTTCGAAACTGACCTAACAACATCTAACCATCTGATCCAATATAATAATAACGGAGGGTGAATCTATACCACAGGACATAACGCCACACACACTTCGAACTGATCAAAGCTATCAATTTAGCCATTTGAAAAATTCCTCATTTCGAAACATCATTTCTCCCGCAGGATAGATCTTGTACACAGCTTTGTCGAAAAATTGCAGCTGCATAACAAAACTACAGCCAACATATGGCATCTTAAACATCTCCGTTAGTAGTAACCAAACCATCCTGGTACCCTGACTCTATACTCAACGATTATCAGCTCTGTATAGCTATCAACCACTACGCAATAGCTGCGCAAGTTAAAACAGTTCAGTGAATATATATAGCTTAACCTGTTTGCCACATATGATTACATATAAATACGCGCCTCTTCCTGTTCTGCAGACCACCTGATAATCTTTCCGTGTTGCTAGACATCTTTTCATTATACACAACGACCGTATATACTAGGTCGACATCGGAATTCGACTGTAGTCATATACTAGGATAATCTGTGAATTGATCACTTTTCGCGTTATACGACAACAATTATTCGTTAGAGATATATAAAGAATTTTCCAAAATATCCGTAAACATGGAAAGTTCATTGGATAGTTTACACACGTTCATCGGAAACATACAGTTCGTTATGCAAGTGTTCAGGAAATTTCGCCGTCGACGTTGGAGCCACTGCACCACACTTCGATGAACACTGGGGAAACCTGCAGAGGAATGCATGTGTGATAAGTAGTGAACGAAATTGCACAATATTAACACCAGTTTTACGGGGATCTTTGAAATTCTATATCTCCGCAAATAATCGAGATAGAGCAAACATGAACCATAACAATCTTACAGTATTCCTTCTGGGCATTGCACTAATACCACGGACATTTGCCTGTTCACACTGGGCAGTCTCAATATAACCTCATGAACTTGTGCAATATTCGAACATGAACCATGAGTACAAGTTTTATGGAAATTTTTGAAATGCAACTACTCCGTTTTTTAGTTACATAGAACGATAATTAAAGGACCTTCAGAAAGCACGCTCCGCGAATGACATATGAGAATGAAGAACAGAGGATAACTTCTCGTGTGCTTCCGTAGAACAGCATAACCGTCCAACGATCACAAACCTTACCTCAGCGAGCTCCGAAAATTAGCGAATAAAGATGTTTGACTTTACGATGTAATTTAAACAAACGTCACTTATTTTGCCAAAAGGATGAATGCAGATTTCGAGGTGTTGTTCATTGAAATTTACTTTTAGAAGAATTATTTCATAGGATGCTTGTTTCGATGATTTTTCTCATGGCCCACCGAAACCCGCAGGAAACCGTTCAGTCGCGGTGTGCCATGTGCTACATGGGAATGTGATCCAGGATGCATCGAAACGGGATACAACGATATCCAAAGATGACAAGCTGGATTCCAGAGATCGCGCAGTATCGCTTTGTTGCACCACTCCCGAATGCACCAGCGACCCTACCGACAATGCTAACTCCATCAAAGGGAACAAATTCGCTGACCTAATTGATCTAAAAGTAGATCTTGACAGTTCCAACAGCGTGCCGAGCGTTGGGGGCACCTTGGTCGAGAAACCAACTGGCAAAAGAGGGCACACGAATGACTCTGTTCATATAGAAGTCAATGGAGCGTCTAGACAGCAACCTATCTGCGCGGAAACTGGCTCAAATAAAACAGGACACCGCCAGTCCATTAATCAAAGACACGTCGGTATCTCACCTTTGAAACAATCCTGTAGGAAACCACAAATTGACCACCAATTCGGTGCCCGTGATAACAAACCCTCTCCAAATCACTACCCCAGGGGTCACCGGAGGTATCCTCCTGTGCATCATATGGAAATAAACAGGCAAGAAAACGCAAACCCGTACCTAGCGACTAAAAAGACGCATCTCTTACCAACCCTGATTACAGGCCTCTGCCTAATAATAGCAGTGTCTCGCGTGACGCATCTATTCATGCTAGACTAAACCGGAGCCCCTCTGAAGTTGATCATCCTATGTTCAACACCTCATTCAATACGGATAGACCCTACACTTCGAATGCTCAATTAAACGCAACCCGCGATGTCTTCATTGACAACGAACAGGCGGACACGACCAATTCACCTCCGCCTTACCCTATTTTAGTGGGACACATACCTTTAAAACCTCCCCTGCTAACTCCACCCCCCATTGTTCCACTACCCAACCAAACCTTACTTGCACTATTCCAACACTTCCTGTCATGGACTCAAACGTGAGTGACACCCAGCCATTTTTAATGGGCTCATTACAAGGACAGTAGACCAAGCGCTGGCACCAGAGTCCTTGAATCACAAAGGTGTTTCTGTTTCAGACACTTTTGAAAGTATAAAAATGGTGCTGAACAAGAAAAATGCACTAAGTTTGCTGCTTTTCAATGCACGTTCGCTAATTAATAAGATGCATATCTTTAGATCCTTCATGTTTTCATATAATCCTTACATTATTCTAGTCACTGAAGCTTGGTACACACCTAAGACTCCAGATACAACTAAACCCCAAAGGTTATCGTATGTTCCCCAGAAATCGTGGTATGGAACGAGGTGGGGGATGTTTGATCTACCTTAGGGAGCAATATTCTGCAACCATACTCGATGAGCCACGTCTTGGTATGATAGACGAATCCTTGTGGCTGTAAGTTTCGATTGGATCCTGTGAATTACTCTTAGGATGTGACTACGGACCCCCTAACGCCACTCAGGACGACATAAGGAACCTTGTTGACGGACTGAACTATGTATCAACCTTACATTCACAGTACAAAATAATTGGCGGAGACTTCGACATGCCCAATATCCCCTGGACCCCTTTCACTGCCCCAGCAAATCAAGCTGAGTTCCTTGCATGTGTCCGAGTAAACGGACGGCGCCAACATGTTTTCGCGCCTACTAGACAAGACCACAGGCATCTCTTCTGCCACTGTATCCGTCTTGGAACAATTTCCAGGAAGTGATCATAACATAGTGAACTTATTGTTCGACCTAAAAGCTGTTAAAGAGTCGACCGTCACAGCACTACCGTCTAACTAAATTCGTCGACTGGAACGTGTTCACTACACTGCAACCGAGGCATTTACTGGACACATCAGGTGTTGCATAAACATCCTAGCCCCGCAAACGTCAAAACGCCGTGATGTGTATGGTGACGGCATACGTCTCAATCCGAAGGAGCAAGGCAAGCTCAAAAGTCTCAAATCACGGTACCGGAAAACATGCGATTTCTCTCATCATGCAAATGCATAAAATGTTCAATGCAATTGAATATAGACCCAAAATGTTCCACATGAGTGAAGAAGTACGTGCGCTTAACAGCACAGATAACGGCTCGCAGTTGACGCAGTTGATGAGACGCAGGAATAATGGGAGAGACCCTGTCATCTCAGTAGTGACACTACAGGACAAAACCGTTGTAGATGATCCTCTAACAAACTGCGAGGTATTTAATTCACATTCTGTTGCTTCCTCCAACATTGAAGGACACATACTGCCCCCACCTCCTTCTGTAATTACAAGTACGTTCCTAAGCCATATCCCCATTGATGTATGGCTCATACGCTCTCAGTTAGCTATTATCAAACCCTCTCACCTACCTCGTCCTGATAACATTCACCCTGTTGCTCTAAAATAAGGAGGGGGAGACATTCCTCTACTTCTGCTCAATATTTATACACTTTCTCTAACACCAGGTTCCTTCCCTCTTCAGTGGAAAAACTCTACAATTAAGCTCCTCTATAAAAGTGGCTCGCGACATGAAGTCAGCAATTATCGTCCCACTAACCATACTTTAATTCGTTCTAGGGTGTTGGAAAGAATGATGAAATTACGCATGGTCAAATTCCTGTTATCACGGAACTTTATAAACCACTACCAGCATGGGTTTCTCAACGAGAGTTCTTGCAGGACATGCCAGCTGGAATTCCCTAACCATGTGACAGAATCTACTGACACAGGAGAGGCGATTATCATCATACTGTTGGACATGGCGAAGGCTTTCGATCCTGTGCCTCATAAGCGTCTTCTGCTCTAAATAGCATCCTTTGGCATACGTGATCCATTGCTTAGCTGGTTTTCTCCGTACCTCACAGGCCGCGCACAAACTGAAAATAGGAGACAAAAGCTCAACGCCCAGACCAGTTACTAGTGGGATGATAAAAGGAGGTGTTCTGGGGCCGTTACATCCTCTCATATATATTAACGATATATGTCAAGTTGTCAAGCATGGCAAACTATTTCTATTCGCTGATGATATCAAACTTGTTAACGGCTTCCCTCCTGGCAATCTGAATCCATGTTCAGAAAATTTACGGAAGGATCCCATGTCATTAGAGCTTTGGTGTCAAACTTGGCTGATGAAATTTCCAGCCAATAAATCCACTATCGTTGTGCATGGTTGTCACGTGCCAGCTGGACGGTCATAGCATATTAACCGCCAACTCAGTACGTGACCTGGGTTTGCGCTACTCAAACTCATTCAACATCGCAGAACATATATCTTTCCTAGTTGCTAAAGCCAGACGTACGATAGGTTACATTAAACACTCATTCTTTCTACCTGATGCACGGTTACACCTCCACAAACTGTGTGTACGACCCCAGTTTGAGTACTGCACGTTCATATATGGCCAACTGCGCAACTCTGATAGGATAACTCTGGAAAGTCTCCAACGTACATTCACGAAAAGCTTATCCGGTTATCTATCTTCTCTGAGCTACAGAGAACGCTACCGGACGCTTGCACTGGATCCTCTCTGGTTACGGCGACTCAAGCTGAACATTGCACTTATGTATAATTTGGTCTATGGCGGTAAATTCACCGTCAGCTTCGCGACTAGCTCACAACACAGGTCGAAGTGTAACCTCAGAAACAAGGAATTCACCTTGGCATCTCTTGAATCCCGGAAAAATCTGCGTTCAACATTTTTCCCAGTAAAATATTCCAACATTTGGAACAAACTCCCGTGTGATGTTAGGTCCAGTAAGAATATACATCGATTCAAAAGAAACTTGGAAACTTTCCTAACAATGAAGAATGTCATTTCCATTTTCGAACCCTATCTGTCTGAGGAAGTTATCTTTGAAAACGGACCTAATAACATCTGACGAAAAAACCCTGTTTTGCGTGATGTTAAGTCACGCACCCCTCGAACCGATCAAAACTACCGCTTTCAGGATAGATGTTTCACCTCAGTGATCAAGAAAACATGTATATAGTCAACACGTATAGGTGTTAATATACATGTTCGTTAGTAACAACCCAAACATCCTGGTACACCCTTACCCCACAATTATTGATAGCTTGTGTGTCTGAGTTGTAAACCACCATGCAAAAGCTGAGCACGCTAAAAATCGCTTGGAAGAAAACTCAACCTGTTCGTGTCGTGACTGCATAATAACCTCGAGTCGCAACTCTTCCTCTGTCTCCCTTGATAAACCACCCGGCAACTCATCGGTATTGTCAAACATTGTTCTCATTGTATATATCGGCTGTACAGAGATAATTGACATCTAAATTCGGCAATATTCGTAAACTAGGAATAGCTTATATTCGATCTCCTTTCGCGTTATTCAATAGCAGCTGTTCACATGCGGTATATATCTCATCGATCAACACAATGCTATTAACGTCACATGGAAGGTTACGCCAGAATTTCACATGTTCCATTGTTTGTCATTGCTCACATAGTTAGTTACACGTTATCCCGTTTATCGCATGATTCCGCTCTCCATTTTTGGTTTCACTGATATATCCTGCGCGAGAAAACATCCCAACCCTCCCAGACACTTGAAATTTCACAATGGTTGGATTTATCGCGAGCTCCTCGAAATTTTTAGGAACTTGAGCGAACAGTGACGTTTGATCGAGAGGTCCATGCGTTCCCCGCGAAAGTATAGGCGCCTCCACCTCGCACACATCATGAAAATTTTTCTGCACATTTTTCCGGGACTATCTACACGGGACAATGGTCGAATTCTTCGCCAACACACCCTCTTTATCCTCCATCCACCGTTTTTTGCACGACCTTGAAGCATCAGGCCAGTGATCACCTTGTGGAGTCCCAGTTGATGTAACAAATCAATTATTTTATCGAATTGTGCAGACCCCAAACACTATCTTCTCAGAACTATGAAGCTCGAAGTTTCCCGCCTAAAGTTGAATTTCCCTTCATATAATGTCTGTTTTGTCTGTTTTGTCGCTCTACTCACATAGCTGACTCGTACAATTTTCAGATTTGGTGTTCAAGTATGTATATGCTTGAAAATTATTATGTTGATCACGCTCTCCTGAGTGTGTTCCTCACAAATGCGTCGAGAAATATACCATTACTATTATTACTATTATAGCATCAGCTCAACTAGTGCTACCATCAATAACCGTAGAAACTGCCACAAAATGAATGTAGACGCAACGCATTTTTACTTGGTAGCCTGAGCTTGGGTCGGAATTAACCTCTCCTGTCCGATTCAAAAACTATGTACTTACTTGACCAAAGTTCCCTGGACATCTGTTGAGTAGACTAATCCGCTGGCTGTTGGGAAGCACAGTAAGTCACTGTGTCAACTACGAAGTCGAAAGCTCAAACGGCATGTATGGACGAGTTGTCGAAATTCCCAGTTCAACAGCGGCCGCATTACTTACGAACAAATTCAGAAACCAATGTACCATCCTTATCCAAAAGATCGTTTGCATCATCAATAACGACAAACCATGCGCCTCATCACTTTCGGCGGCGACTAACCCGGCAAGGCGTCAGACTTTAGGTATAATTGGCACCCGGTCCTGGTGCTACAAAGGACATAACTGCGAGATTTTACCGACATGATTTTAATCGGCGTTCGAATGGTTGCATGCGGAACGTCAAAAACGAGGGAAGTTTGACATGTAATCAGCCTAACCGCTGACGACTCATCAGTAATCCAAAATATCGTCTGGCAGGTTTGATGAGATTAGAGATTCCGACCTGTCTCTGAAGACTCAATGATGGGGCTATCGAATGGAGTTCACAAGACAGTTACTGTGTTTCCTTTCGAGACGACCAGGAAGCCTGACCATTAGTCATATGCGGAAGTGGTTGAGCGTTCAAACGTGATAATTCGGCCATGTCCTACGTGGGGTCAATGTTGCAGCGGCCAGTATGTTTGCCCCATGGAAGTGTGGCCGGAGTTTTAGTCTCGGTGGTGGTAGGGATAGGCAGCACCGATGGGCTCTGAGGTGGACAAAACTAGGGTCTAGCACATCATTTTGTGAAAGGATGGCTGAAAAGTCTCTCTGATTGTGAAGGCTGGGTGCCAGTATAAGTGACGGTTAACTTGAAAGGTACCAAGTTCACAGATATTCATCAGGTTTTTGAGTTATGGCCGGTTGGTCAGGGTCAACAGATTTTTACTGTGATTGTAGGATTGCGAGCGATTTTTGGGCTTTTTGTTAACTGGCATTCCGGGTGAGCTGACAGTTCACTGGTATACGGGCTAGGCTGTAAGGCTTTGCAGTCAGTGATTAAGCCCTGGAATAATGAGAGCATTCATAATTCATCCAGAATCCAGCATCCCCAGACAATCAGGATCACAGCGACGCATTCATATAAGGAAGTCTCCGGTCCTTGATAGACATCAACGTTATAGTGATTGTTTACCCTGCTCCGGTTACCAACCTGAAAATTTGCACCTCAACAATTATTCTAAACTACGTCCAGCATCTTGTTCAACCAGTTATCCAGGTCACCATATCATTCTGCACAAAGCCCTGCGTGAAGCGGAAGCGTACCTTGATTGGTCTCTAACACTGCCGCCGTCAAGTGCACCCCCATCCTGGTGAATATCAGTTGGTCGGTATGCTATCTTACTTCAGGTAAAAGCCAGTAAATTCACTGGTATGCAATTTCGGCACATGTTGAACGTTACATAATTAAGGAAATATATCCTTCCACAATCGGTGGTCGTGCGGAAAGTCTATAGACATCTGTTTCTAACTTTCTACTATGTCCCTCCAGCATGCGTACAAATGCATAAAAGCTATTAGTGGGGTTACGCAGGTAACATTGTAAGCAGTTTGACTTCCAATTTGTCAAGCTGCTATGTAGCGGCTTTGCTCAACCATACTTCGTGAGTGGAAGACCGATTTGACCGTCCTTCCATCGAAGGAACAAATAGCTCTTCTATCGAACCTAACGACACTCCACTAAACCGAGAATGAGAAAACCACGCCCCACGAGACGCGTTCTATGAGATTTGGTTACTGTTTACTAGAGTGTCGTAGATTACTCAAAACCCCGCCTCATGTAATCAAATCTCGTGACGTATTCTTACTATAGCTAAAACAAACGGTTTAGAATTGGGTTCCCTTGAAACTGAGATAGCCGAACTGAATAAGGGTATAAGGCTTTCTGTGTGAAACGTGCGAGCAATGAACTAGTCTTACAATGGAAGCGATTTTTACAAACGTTGGCTCCAGCTTTGAAGTAGTCCTCGCTGATTATCTTCAACCTTCATCCAGATTCGCTTGTGTTTTTAAACATCACTGCTGCTGAGGTTCACATCACAGTTATACATAGTGAGATGGAGGATTCTGTAATATCGCTGCTCACTATTTCTATAGATAATCTTTCGTTACACTGAGCAGGATGCGTACTTTTGATACCCATTTCAGATTAGCTCTTACTCACGAGGAGGTGGAGACGAGGGGAATTGATTGAAACTATTCAATAGCTAAAATGTTTGATTGACACTTGTTGACAGCCGGTCACAATGTCCGGCAACCTCCAAATTGATAGTACGATAGGGAACCGACGAAGTCAAAGGCATAAAGTCGTTTGGATCAAATTAATCTTTTTCATAGTCAACACGAATTAAAGCAATTTTTGGCTGAAGTAACACTAGCCAAAACGACGCGTAACTTCAAGCACACGCTCGATATGCGTTACCTGCCGGGGGTTCCCAAGTTAGGTTTGGAACTAGGACCACGTGTTTTACAACCCCAATGTTTTATTTTCCTGTCCGCCGCTCATTTCCAACCTTCATTTTTAACTTTTGAAAGTGTTTTCCTATATTTATTCCCTAGTCCTGCTCTCAAAAACGCCACTGAACAATCGAGGCCTTGAAGAGGCACTGCCGCGCCAGCGGCGATGTTGACCACCTAGATCACTCTGAGGGACGTGCTACGTTGAGCGGCAACTATCCTGACCATAGACTACAGACCCTCTGATGCGCCTTTCTCACAAAAGTATGAAGTATCGTCTTCTCTTAATAAATGACCACACCGCCACCTGCGGAGCTCACAAGTGAAAATATTGGAGATAACTTGAAAACCACCGTTAGTCCTGCGACTTGCCTTGGTCTAGCCTAACTTTCAGTTCCGGCTAGGATCTTTTGTAAGATAAATCACTTTGGTTCCCAAGACAAAGCGGATTAGGCCAGAAATTCGGTCCAGTTCAGTCTGGATCAAGTGAATTGAGGCTAGTGTCCGGCTGATGCCCACGTTTTGCACCAGTAGGCTCCAGTTGTCGCGCCATGCTACAATAATAAAAGAAATCCCTTCCCTTTAGCAATGTTCCGGCATCCTCATTGGTAAGCGAAACACAGTTGACTATTGAACGAGCAGCGAAAACATCTCTGATCAACTTCATATCAAAAATATCCACACGACCTGTGGGTCGCCAGAAAGATAAATTTTACGGTGGGCAGTTATGGTATATTCCGATTAATAGACAGGATCAAAGCCAATGCTACTATTGACATGGTCTCCTTCAGGCTGCTGGACGAAGGAACAAAAACGTTCTCTTCACGATGGATGAAGACCAGCTAGGGAGAGGAAAAACACTGAATAAAGAATTCCTGAACAAATTGCCCACGGTTGGTAATAACGAAAAGCCTAGAGGTACAACAACGATAAAGACAGAGGATTTCGAGACGGCTGCCATCACACTGAGTACATCCCGGCTATTTTGTCATCACCCCATATCTGGAGATGATGCCAACCAGCAGGCCTCAAGCTTGTGCTCAAAGTCGATAACCGTGATGGTCAACACCACCCTGGACAATGATTTATTCCGACTGTTCACAACTTCATTGGGGAAAAAGTTGGCTCGTGATATGATGCCAGCTTTTTTCTTCATAACCTTCGGTTTGTGCCCCCTAAGCGACAATCTTTGCTGTAAGTGAACAAACATTCTCCTGCCTCAGGCATTCCGCTTAGTACCTTGATTACTTTTATAAGATCTATTTTCCGTCGGCTTTCTGAGGACAAAAGATTGCGGTGCTTCATTCCGTTGGAGTAGTCCACTCCACGAAGGTCCAAAAAGAAATTCGTCAACCCAAGATACACTCTCTGTTAGACTTTATCATCCTTGAACGACGATTCAACGGGTGATATACGGGCTCGAGGCGTAAGCTCAGGGTTCTCGCATAAAGTTGGTTCTTCTTCCTCAGTGCCAGGCCAGCGTCTGTTGATCTGAGGAACAACTATTGAGAGCAAAATGTAGCACCGCTTCAAAGAAGCACAGAGCATGATGAATTGTTGAGTTAGTGGGAAGCAGGTAGCGCGCCGAAACGGTCCCCGAAAGCACTGCTAACTACATCAACTGGATGGCTGTTGCAAGGGTTATTAACCTTGTAAGGAAAAAACCACCGTATAAAAGAGGGCAGGGTACGAAGGTTGAAGGACTTCCCGTTGTCTCCGCCAGTAGTCATCGTTCACTCCAGTGAAGCATTGGTTTCCTAGACCTGTCCCAAAAAAGGAACCTGGGTATCAAACCACCAGGAAGCCGTCAAAAATCGAGTAGACACAAATCAACAATTTCAGGTCAAGGTTCGTACGCGGCACTTTTAAGGCCCGTGACGAGCTTAGTAACGGCGTGTTGGACATCCTCAACGGCCGGTTATGTCGTTCTCAAGTCGGTGAAAACAATCTGATTGGCAATGATGGAAGTCGGTCTTTCGTACACACCGTGAAGCGTTAGAACCGCCTTCTTGTCCATGCAGGAAAAGTGCGCTTCATCATTCCAGGAGCGGCAATTTTCTTCTAAGCCGCCATCTCACAGTGACATGCAAAGAATACGTTAGACGACAACCAAGTGCCCATATCTCTCCTCAGATCAATTTCCGCGATATATACTGTGCTGGTAGTATTGTGGATCACGAAAGCATCACCAGAATCCCCACCGAGTGAGGTGTGAACACGTCTACTCTCCAAATAAGAAAACCGCACCCGCACGCAGCATTTCAGATGTGTATTCAAGTAAGTCTTGTGCCAGGGCGCAAAGACGGTGGGTTTCCTTGAGGCAGCCGTTTTCTTCAGTTGACAGAGTACCGAATGTGCTCTACGGGCTGCACACGTGCAGAGTTGACACTTTGAATCTCCAGCGACTTGGATTCTCAGGTCACTGATTTCAGTAATAATAGTAAGTATTACATATATTTCTCAACACATGTGAGAAGCACGCTGGGTTATGCGCGATCACTGCAGATATTTACAGACGATGAAAACGAATAATTAAACAATAGCACAAACGTGAAGTCTGCTGCCATAAAGGACGTGATCGAAAAGGAAATGACTGTAATTTATGAAACTTTGATGCACGCAACTGAGAAGGAGAAAGTTCGCTCGCTTTACAGATTAAGTCCCAAAAAATTGGATGTTACACTAATTTACTTTTAACAAGGTTGTAGGATGGACAATTTTTTAACTAGTTCAAAGTCACTCCAGTGAGAACGTCCAAACGCATTTTTGGAGTGTTTCGCCGTTAGGGGATAAAGCTGGCGCCCGGAAAGTGTCAAGATAGATCGGCTATGGCGAGACAGAGCGGAAAATCTCCAAATCCAGCAAACGACTGGGCAGAGTCTGACGCAGGATTCCGTCGATTGATCAAAAACGTCTAAACGTTGAACATCTCACAGACAATTCGGTCGAGACGAAGTTCCGCGCGTTCATCCGTCAGAGAAAAATTTCCCCGCACAGTGGACATTTGTTGGGATCAGAAAGAGAATGTAATTTCACACGCCAGATGACAAACAATGTATATGCGGAATATCTTGACAAAGAATTCATACGACATTATCATTTTTGCTGATTGTTGGAATATATAGCCCCATCTACTGTTTGTTGTGGCATTTTGCTACGCACTCGAGATTTATTCGGGCAATTGGAGAATTGAGACGATGGTTTTGAGGGCCGCATGAAATGTGCGTGTGATAACCAAAGCTCATATGACGTTGTTCTGCTAGACCTATTATTATTCACCGAGTTCACCTTTCCTAGCAATTTGGACACTGCATATACATGAATAAACGCAGATCACTAGAACAATGTTGGGTTCCAATTGGTTTGGTGAGCGCGCAGTAGGCCGAGTGCTAAATGATCTTGTGAGTAAACCATATGACAAAGTGTTTCAACTAGGCTGTTTTTGAGAAGAGTTAGACAGCGGGGTGGTTATCTACGTAATACACATCTGACGACTAAATGTTTCTCGGACCACACTCAAACAGGTCATCAGGTGATTCAGAGAGTTCGAAGATAAACATCGTGTTTGTTAACACGAGATATCTGTTCAAACATTTCCTAAAACGCTGACTGTTGTTACTGGCTCTGACTTCACTTGGAAGTTTATTCCAAATATAGGAATACTTTACAAGAAAGAAGTTTGCACGTATATTTTTCCGGGATATCAGGGTTGGCAAGGTGGAACCCTTATTTCTTAGACTACGTGGATGGCTGTGTTGTAAGTGGACGATAAACGCTGTGGTAATCACATCCGACGGTATGAGTTTATACAGCAGCTTTAGGTTCAACTTTGGCTTATGCAATCAAAGTGGATCGATACCAAGTTTTTCACAGCCTTGTGTGTGGGTGATCAAAGAGGAATATCCTAATAAGCTTTCGGCAAACAACAGTTGAGGGTTTTCTAAAACAAGCTTGTCAGACTTGCCTATATGGCTGTAAGTGCAAGTGTAATACTCGAGTTGGGGCCAAGCACACATTTTGTAGATCCTCAGCTTGACAGCTGGTAGACTGAACGTCTTTCTGATACGGCCTATTGTTCTTTTAGTTTCTGCTACCTAGAAGCACACTTGTTCGGATAAATTAAGGGAGGTTGAGTACCGTGTTCCCAGATTTCTCACCGAAGTGACTGTATCAATATTACAACCATCTGGTGAGATGGAGCCATGGGGCAGCTTACAAAAATGAATGATGAAGTTCGATTTGTTAGCTGAGAACAACATCAGTCATGTTCTATACCACAACTGCAATGACGCTAGGTCATGTATATTTTGTAGACAAAAATTGATGTTACTGCCCTGGCGGAATGTGTAAACGGTTGTGATATCGTCGGCAAACATAAAGGGCTTGCAATGTGTAATAACGTTGCATAAGTCATTTATGTACATTAAGACGAGCAACGGATCCAGAACGCTTCCTTCGACCACCCCACTAGTCACTGGTTTCGGCGTTGAGCAGTGCTCTCCTATTTTGACTGTTTGAGTGCGACGTTCAAGGTATGGCGACAGCCAGCTGTGCAAGGGATCATGTATGCCAAAAGATGCTATTTTGATCAAGAGGCGCTTATGACGCACATGATCAAAAGCCTTTTGCATGTCTAAGAGGATGGCAATTACCGCATTTTCTGCGTCGACGGACGTCGATACGTGGTATAAGAATTCCAGCTGACGTGCCATACAAGAGCGTTTTCTAAGGAAACCGTGCTGTGAGAGGTTTATCAGGTTTTGTGTCCTCAAGAACTCGACTATGTGCACCTTTATTATCCTTTTAAACATTCTCGAGCTGATTGACGTGTGGTTGATGGGACGATAGATTCTATGGTCCTGCCTTGGGCCACTCTTGTGAATCGGCATAATGATTGAGATTTTCCACTTTGGGGGGAAGGTGCTGAATAGAAGTGAAAAGTTGAACAAGTTGAGTAGAAGGATGGGTATATCCTCACCTGCCTGCCTGACGGCAGTTGGTGGGATACCATCCAGTCCAGGATGGATTTAGGGCCTCATGCTAGCTAACTGTGAGAGAACACTTCGAACATCGGTAGGAACATTACTGGAAACTTCATCTGTTTATGATGAGATATTTACAGGTAATGGGGGTGCTTTCTACGTTGAACGGGGCAGAGAAATGTGGGTTGAAGAGTTTGTACATCGATACAGGGTTATCAGTAACCGTTTTTATTCGAGAGTGATGATTCTTATGGTAGGGTCCCTCATGGAATTTCTCCGTCTCATCAGTTGCACTGGTTTCATGCATCTCTGCTTACTACGGAACACGAGTTTCTCTTCGTTTATTTGACGGATTTGCTTCTGACGTTCTGAGTGTTCAAATATTTTGCTCACTTGCGCCTCCAAGCAAAAGTTTAGTGTTCTTCCGTACCTCGACTTAGACATTTTAAGTCTGTCACTCTCTTCCACAGTGAGGATTTCGACTTGTACCTACGAGCCGACACATTTTGATTTAATGAGGGCCAAAATGTCGATGCAAAACGTTAGATGTCTGATAAATTCTCCAGCCGCTATGCTTGGGTCTGATGTGCGAAAGAAGGTATTCCAATTTAAGGATCTTAGTAGGGAGAAGAAGGCATTCCAATAAATGAATTTGAGAGGACGGTAGAATACAACTGTCGGTTTGGAAGCCATACTGGAATAAAACAGACATTTGACGACGTAATGGTAGCTTCCTGGGAATTGTTGTGGAACAGACATCTCTACAGACGAAATATCTATGGTAAATATAAGATCCCAATTATGCCCTGTTCTGGTGGGCGTTGGGACATGTTGGTTCCAACCATTCAGCTGATTGCATGAAGGGAATTCGGCCTGTTTTACTGGAGCAGAGAATGAGGTCAAGGTGATATTGGGCATGTTAAAGTCACCGCTCATTAGTTTGTGTTCGCAAGGCATGTTGGACACATGACTCATTATCTTCACAAGTTTAGTCAATTCAATGATCGCAGCATCAAGCGGTCTGTAGATGCATCTTATAAGTAGACCACAAGAACCAATAGAGACCATTGACCACAACGAGCATATGGAGAATAGGCTCATCAAGGGTTACTGCGGGAAATTGCCCTTTTAGGTAAACAATGCATCCAGCTCCTCGTCCTGAGACGATCCGTACGGAACATGTGTTATTCCACGATGCTCATCTGACTGTCTGGGTGTCAGGAGAGCACCGCGTCTCAGTTACGAGAATGATATGGGGATTAGAAAAAAATACGAAGGGTTAAAAAATGTGCATCTTACTAAGCAACGATCTTGCGTTCATAAGTAATAAAATTACGAAATTATTTTGTCAAGTGCAGCAGATACACTGCTAAAGAACTTCATGACAGATCGGGAAATGGGTTGTGAAATACCAAATGGAAAGGCCTGATCTAAGGAATGTGCCGAATTTCCGCTTCTATTCGAGCGGATGTTGTAAAGGTTTGGCTCCATGATAAGAGTGCCATTATGGTGGGATGACAGATTGGGACTTGGGGAGGGGGGGCAGGTGGAGGTTGATGAAATATCGGTGGGTGCACTAAAAAGAGACTGGTTTGGCAGACATTTGTGTTGTTGACATAATCAGGTGAAGACGTACTTGCTGGGGTATACATATTGGGAACTTGGTTCCTAGTAGCACCAATATTTTGAAGAAGAGAATGAGTTGCTACGAGTGTATTGGATAATGGATTGTAAATGTGACCCCTAGTATAGTAGTAGGATGACCTGGAAGCACCGGGAAACGAACTGTGCAGATTTATCTGCGAAGCGTTGTTTCTGAGAACGTGGTTATTAGAGCCAACTCCATGACGCCCGTAGAGTTATTTTGGTTTACCCTTATATTGCAAATTCGAAATACCGTTCTCTGGTAAGCACGTAACAGGACTTACTGTTGATTTGAACATTGTTCAGGTGTTTCGGATTTGCCGTTGGTATTTCCAATTACTCCATATAAAGAAGGGAAATCCATCTGGTAAGAATTAGATGGTTCAGCTCACGCAGCCGCGTCATTATCAGGTTGCATTTAAACTGCTTCTTCCAGTGTTCCAAAAAACTATGGATGCCTTAGGTCTAGGGCTATTCCTAGTCGAGTCCCCAGTTGACAGAGGGAGACGTTGTGGACTAGAGGATGTGGTTTTAACAATAGCCATGAGTCGAGGTCTACAGTCACACCAATGAGATGGTTGACTGTGCTTTTTTCTCAGGAAATATTGGCTTGCAATATATACTTTTGAAGTGGCGTCTTGTCACCAAACACTTTTATGGACTTAAAATTTGTGCCTGGTCCGGTTCGCTCTTGTCTTCTGACAAATTCGTTCACTACAAGTTCACTTGTGAACTGTAGCAACAACGGGCAGTGCTTCCGCTGTACTTTCTTGCGAAGTCTTAAACAGTAGCACTCTTTTGTTCCATCTTACTTGCTTTGAGTAAGATCCTTTTAACCGACAACAGGGGTATTCTGTCAGGTACGTTAAACACCACCACTTTTCTTGCACAGCGTGACCGCTTGTGCAATTACGTAGCCATAGTATCAATAAGCGTCCCGGCGGATACGAGGTATTTGTGACCAGTGGTAGCTTGATGGCCGGTGTTACTTGATGCATTTATAATGTCAAATAGCAGATCTGATTTGTGCAAAATTTCGGCAAGCCCTTCGTTTTTACTGTGTAATTCCGCTACTCCAGCTATTCCATCAGATTTTTGAATGGACAAACGTTGCTCGAACTCTCTTATCTATTCGAGAGAGTCTTTAGCCTTGACCCTGAAAGCTGTCCACAATTTGCAGCATTCAAAGTAATTGATCTGACTTCCATTGGTGAATTTCGTCGAGGTCCGATCGCGTCAACTACTCGATCGGGCTTCCCATGAGCTTCATATCACCCGCGAACATGCAGCAGGGACCGCCGATTCTCTCAGCCGAATCAGTAATGCACATCGAGAGCAGCAGCAGACCTAGAACGGACACTCGAGGTACATCATTGTTGACCTGTGTGGACCCGAGTCCCTCTAGTTGCATATAGAAATTGTTCTATAAGAGCGCACCCACTCACGTTAAAACGCCAAGGGATATATTGAACCCTTTTAGTCTTAACAGTGAAAACATAGTAGTTGCAGAGCCAACCGTCTTTCTGAATTCTAAATGACCGGCCCCACCATTATCCCCCTTTTCCAGCAGCAGACTGATCTCCTTCAAGAAGTCAGTATGTAGGAAGAGCAAAGCCGAGCTCCTGAGCAGCTACCACTTCACACTAAATGACAATTCGCGCTATTTTATCCTTTACCATCTGTACCAACACTTTCAAGATGGTTGACTTAAGGTCCACAGGCCTGCATTTTGAGGTCTCTGTCGTATTTCCCTCTTTGTATATCTACGTGAGATCGGCCATCTCCTAGCCGGCTTATATTAGAGCTTCGCCAAGCGATCTGTCATACAAACTGTCTTATGCAACAACAAGCGGTCTTAGGATTGCTGGCTCAAAGTCAACTTGGCCCACCGTCTTCGTATCCCTTAGCCTAACCAACCGACGTGGCACATCTCGAATGCCAACTACCACAAATTTCAGCATTGGCGAATAAGGCACTACGTCAGCGTGCGTTGAGTCACCACCACCCATTGTGCGCAATTTCTCAAGAACTGAAGTATCGCTTGAGCCTTCTTTTCATTGCTGGAAGCATTTTCTCCTTGTTCATAACTGACGCACCCAAGAGACATGAGGAAGGAAATTTTGGATTGGACGTAGTTGTAATACGTCCTTCGGTTTCACTTGGCTCGCTGAGCCCTGCTGATTTTGCGCTGCGCCTGTCTGCACTTGAGATAACGTTTATATCTGGTCTATTACATCAGTGAACTTCTGAAGGCACTCAGTTTTCAGATAATGAGAGGAAAGATTATCCACTTCCATGAGTAATCATGAGAGCTACTTGACAAAAGCTGATGGATCCAAGCTATCAATGCCATTAGAACGCAACAGGTTCGCAGTTACCGTCGTTGTACTCAGGCTTATGATCCAACTGAAAAGACTCGAAATAACATACGTTGGTTTGATACCCAGGACTCATACTTGTAGATATTAGGACCTACAGTGTAGGCGAAAAATGGACGGCATATTAATGCAGCTAATGATAATGGCAATCAGGACAGACGAGCTGCAAGCAGAGATTCACTCTGTAGATGTTTGCTTGCTCATAGAAACATAGCTTAAATAAGAAACAGATCTGGAAGATTGGGCGCGTGGGTCCCAGTGGTACCGCAGGGACCGTAGCAGTGCCGCTGGAGGCGGTTGTTTATTACTGATTGAAAGTTCTATAAGACAGTCACTCTTGGAGTGTAACTGCAGTTGCATGAGTATTCATACAGACGCCATTCCAACCCCCATTGATGGTTTTCGAGGTGTATCGCAGTCCAGGTTAAACGTAAAGAGGAAGACGAAGTATTGCTGCGGTCTTCCCAGACAGCTTGCCTATCAGGCTTTCACTTACTTGCTTTTGAAGGTTTCGATGCCCCTAAAATAGACTGGTTGTAAGGATCTGTTTTGGCCGCGAATTTTTCGACCTAGAAAACAATTTCACATTAACACAATATGTTGGTATTTAGGAGATCCCAACCTGGTCAGGCAGCCTCAACGCGGTGCCTGCAACACCACTGATCACATGGGGATTCGCTTTTTCGTGAAATGCACTCTAACAGTGAAACAGGCACATCAAGTGCAACTTCTCACCAAAATGACCATAAAATTCTGGTGTCGAAAGCTGATAGGATGACTGGAAACCCGGCAGTGCCCAATCAAGACGTCGATAGTTTGCAATTAAAATTCGTTGCCAACCTCCGGCCCTCAAATACAAGTTGGAGGAACGAGTCGGAAACCATGGGTCCGCCTCGGGTTCAAGGAAGATCTCAGACCTAATTACATAGCTTGAAAACATAATCAGCGAAGGGGAGTTGAAGGCATCGTGACGTAAAAAATAGTTCGAAATGAAGCAACTAAGTTGGCAAGGAGTGCTCGTCTTGTCTATGACCTCAACCTAGCACGTGGTGTTGGACAGAACCTCCAAGAGGTTTCACGTCTATGCTCAGTCCAGGTCCACTCTAAGAAAGGAAAGTGCTATCACACTCTCTTATAACGAAGTGCTTTCCTCGACTGACAAGGGCTACGCAGGCGCGTTTATGGCAAAGATTTAGTGTTTATAGCTCAAACGAAAGAGCACCTGGGCCTAGCTCCAGCACCGTAACCGTGGTCATGGGAGATCAAGAAATTACACCTTAAAAATTGGGGCCAGCGATATCCCAGCTCGATAGCACAAAGTCCGCAGGACCAGACCACATCCACTCTGCCATCCTAAAACCTCCGTCCACACTGCTGGCGTCGCCAACATAATTACCATCCTCAAAGATGGAAACCAATCATAGATGGAAAGTTACAGACCGGTAAGTCTGATTAGTGTTGCCAACAAAATTTTTGAAAGCGTATTACGAGGAAGTGTCTGTGAATTTCCATACGGAATCAACGCTCCACAACGTGGCTATTTTAAGGTCAAGTCTTTTCTTACCGATCTGATGACGTTTTCTTATACCGTCACGGATAGCGTAGAGAGAGGAGGAGTGACTTAGGTGTGATATCCAGATTCCCAGAAAGCCTCCGAATCTGTTGATCACAGGCTTTTGGAATGGAGGCTACGAGGAGCTGAAATATCCTCTGCAATCTATAGGTAGATCCAAACGTTTTTAGGTGGAAGGTCGTGTAGATTGACAGTCAGAGGGGTGATATCGTAAAAAGGTTCTCCGTTGAATGAATTAACTCAGGGGCCAAGCCTCGCCCCTCTGCTTTTCCTGGTATACACAAATGACGACCGACAAACTAATCGCCCAGTTTTACCCGCTTAAAGATGATATAAAGCTGACTGGAATTATTTCAGACTCTGAAGCCCTTCAAGAGGACATTGTGAAGATCCGCGAGTGAGCACCAGAGTGCGATTCACTGCAGAATATTCTCATAAGTAGTATCCTTGCTAATGATTCACAGGAGAACCTCAGGTATCTAATAGGTGCATACAGAAAGAAAATCGAACTACCAACCAAATATTATGAAAGCGACTCAGGTATCCAAGCCACCAACACGTTTACTCCATCTTCTCAAAGCACATCGGTGGCAACAAAAACACGGCGGGCGTTGCATCGATTGAGATCCGCAATCGCTAGCCCTTGTCCAGCGGTGTTCAGTTCATTGTATTCGACTATAGTTCCCCCTACTTGGCTTATTGTGTTCAAGCTTGGTCACCATATCTGAAGAAGGACATAGTCGTCCTCGGCAAACCACAGAAGCCCGCCAAACGTATCGCATGAGTTGTTTAAACTTATTCTCACTCGAATGCCTGTAGGTAAATGAAGACTTTCTTGAAGTGCACAAAATTACCTATCACACCGGCACAAATCCACTGGCATGTTTGTGCGCGATGAGTCAGAACAGAGATTCAAGAAGCCATAGGTTCACAATCAGAAAAGCAAGATCACGACTTGCTGTTTGGCTTAACTTTTTCACGAGCCGAGTGGAAAAAATTGCCTGCAAAAATTGCTGAAGGGTCGAGCGTATAGGTATTCAAAAGTAAGCCAGCCAGACGTCGGCACAAACTTTTCTGTACTTTGTACTAGTCGAAGTAGGATTTGTTCATGCTGTTCAGGGCAAACGGGATTTTTCATCTTTTCTTTTATCCCTAAACTTAGACCACTATTTCAGCGAGCTCAGCGATTGATACACGGGTTCAAGACAACGGCCCAAGGTTCACGGATCCAGTCGGTTTTCCTTGCTCGGTGTCAGAGGGATTCTGGTGATCTGAAGGACGATCATTGAAAACAGGGTGTAGCACCGCTCTTGGGGATTACAGTGAATACCAAGAACAGAGAAAGATTATTCGTATAATGCAATTTTGGATTAATGAGAATCAAGCAAAGCTTTTAAACGATCCTTAGAAGCGCTGCTGACGACCTCAGAAGAAAGGCTGCTCCAATAATAAGTAACTCTGTAAGAAAAGAACTGCTGCCTAAGAAAGATCCGAGGACGAAGCTCGAAAAGCTTCCTATTATGTCCTCGCCGGCCATCATCATTCGCCACAGTGAAGAACTGTTCTACATGACATACTCTAAAGAAGAAGCGTGTGAGTAATAAATCACTGCGGAGTCTTCGAAATTCAAGTGGGTAATGGTCAAGAATTTCAAGTCGAGACTCGCAAGTAACATTACTCAGGCCCGCGACCACCTTAGTAGCGGCGCGCTGGACACGCTCAACAGCTAATATGTCTTTCCTCAGGCAGGTAGAGCGTTCGAAAAGCTTTCTTGTCCATGCGGGGAAAAGTGCGCCTAATCATCATAAGAGCGGCAAATCTTTTTTTGCCGCCATCTCATGGTGATAGGTGAAGGATAAGTTGGACGACAACCAGATGCCCAGATCTTTCTTCAGAACGATTCTCATGATATCTACTGT
>QNGE01002183.1:0-91469 GCA_008508345.1 Paragonimus westermani
GATTACGAACGTTGAACATTGTGTTTTGTCGCTCGTGTCTGACTCATTGGGATATTATAGTTTTTGCCTTCTCGTTAGCCAGTTCATGCGCACATCAATTAACCTGCTCTCAGCCTCCAACACAGCTGATTTAAAGTAGGAAAAACCTATGCCATCGACCTTCAGCTTAACATCCGATTTTACCCGAAAAATTCACAAATCCATCACCGAACAAGGTTGTTGTGGTTAGAACGAATACTGTTGTGCGCATGTGTATCCACAACGCACGCCCTTTGGTAAATTGGCTAACAACAAGTAGTAAACGGACTATGTGTGTTAATGTCCCATATGAGTTTTCTGAGTGGCTGATGTTGTTTACAGATAACATGAAGAGGTTAAAAATGTCTAAAAACCACAAAAGAACCAATGATTACTAGCTGAAGGTCCATGGTAGTGAATATGACAAATGATCATGATGCATGGAAAGGGCTTTACTAAGCTCCATATAAACTGATCATCAACTAAAAATGACACTGACAGGAGAACTACGTAACAGCATTTTACTTGTATTAGGATGTTTCTTTGGCTGGCCTGGTGACTGACTTATTGTACACAATACCTTAACCACAGCAATGCTGACAAAGTATATGTAAGACTGGTTGGACAGTGTTAAACCTTGATGGTTAAACTGTTTGTTACTGAAGTTTAACTCGGCGAACTCCTTGTTCATCGTAGTCAAATGTTGGTTGCGGTCAAGATGAGTATCGTTGGTAATTGTACATGGGATAATACCATGTCTTTTTCCATTGGTGTGTGGGAGGGATAGAAAGCTAACCTCGTGGGGCGACAGACGAGAACGGAGGTCCTGTAAATTCTGATGAGAAAATTGTTGATGCTACCCTAATAGCATTCTACGGAGATATACTCAGTGACACTAGGGTACGCATACTGTGGACTGACAGGTGACGAAAGACAGCAAAGATTTCGAGCCAGGAGGTCAGTACCATTCTCAATATTCACAGTGATAAGCGAACTATATGAACGGTGGATGGATTCACACAGCTTAAATCAGTGCTCCAAACTCTGTCGGTGCTTAGCTTAACCAGCTTAACGACAAGACAACATTGGTAATGTTCCCACTCCCTTCGAGGTTATGGGTAATTTTCATGCCAGCTAATTAGACACACATAACGGTGTACGAAATCCAAGTGTTCAGCACACTGTTGCACTGCAGTAATGCTCGGACACCGAATACGGCTCACTAACATTTTAGGAATACGCTACTGACGCCTCTCCAAAATACTCACCCATGACGACTAGCAAGAATCAGTCTTTGATCGGATGTGGATATCTCAATCTCTTCGAACTGTCTGGTCGGTAACGTTTGTGTCAGCTGAGTCACGAGTACCGAGTGGAAAAAGTTCGAATCACAATTACTTACTTGCTGTTCACTGAATCCATGCCTCACGGAAAACTAATCTTACGCTACAAACGTGTAAGTCAGTGTGGTACGGGGATATTATGGCAAGCACTGGGACCACATGGCAACAAGCATCTACTGAAGGTGAGAGAGCAGGTGTGGTCGTGAATGATCAGATGAAAAAGGAGGGGTGACAAGACGGGAGAGTATGCAGTCTTTCAAGGTTAACAACAGCATAAACAACAGCACACGTGGTAAATAACTGTCTCAACGTTAGTAAAGTTAATTCCTCTAATATGAGGTGAAATTCGAGCATGCGCACTAGATCGATACGTTCAAACTACTCGCCTGATTTCCCTCCCACTGCATCAAGTCGAAGAGTTTAATAATGAAAACCAAAACTTCGTTTGAAGATCTACTAATTCTAAACACAACATGTGCAGAACATGTTTTTTGCGTTTTGCTGACACAAAACTTACCGTACCACGTCACCAAATATGGATAGCATCGAGCGATAGTAGGCACAGTCGGTGGTGGGCAATTTAAAGACAGTTGATGAAGCAAGGATTGCTTGATCATGTTTGAGCATGCCTTCTAGGGCCAGACCACGTCGTTTCATGTGTGATTCAAACCAGGGTTTTAAAATGTAGACGTGTTGCCAGCCACATTGCCCTGGACGAACAGGTAACTGGTCTCTGACAATGAAATGGTTAGAAATAGCATACTGCAGCACAATTGAGCTTTTCTGAATATCTCCATTATTAGTAAAAAAAAATCAATATACGTTTTTTTGCTCAAGAGCAAAACACGAACAGTCCGCATAGTATAAAAGTGTACAGAAAGATCAACGTGTGTGTGGAGCAAGGTAGCTGTCGAATAGATGGCCTGTGTGACCTGGTTATTGGTGGTATCACCAAGACGAGTCTGAGTTATCAAAATAATTCTGGAAGTATTTTGAATGCTCAGCGTACGACATACAGACAGGTGTTCTGTCAGATGATTGCCCACTAATGGTCTCATGCTGTTGTCGCAACAAGCTTGAGTATCGGAATGACAGCACTCTATGCTTACGAATGGGGCAACGGCTGCAATTTATCCAAAATTATTCTACGTACACGAAACAGTGTACTGAGTAGACGAAAATCGTACGGAATTTTCTGTGAAAGAAACAACTTAATATATGTGACTAACCTTGAACTGACTCGGTCCACTAACGATCGGTAGCAACCTTTGGTCACCATGTGCAGTTCAGTCACTTGAAAAACTGTGAAACAGGAAAAATCACGCAGCAGGTTCACAGAACAAGATACATCAACTCATCCCTCATCAGTTATAGTAAATATATAGTAGACATCTGAGCAACTACCAACAGTTTGAAAATTTCTCATGATCCTGCGTATTTAAACAACCTAGGCAGTTGTAGAGATGGACATCCGACAATACTTATGTGCTCATTCCGGTCTATTCGTAGACTATGGTCTGGATCGCCTTTCCAAAAACTGGTACATGAGTAATCTCTCTTTCTGTTTGCACAAGAGTTAACAGGACCGACAAACAAAATGCACGAGCTCGATTGAAACAGATAGGTGTCTAGATTTAGGTTTCTGTGCCGACTACAACTAATCAGCAACTGGTGATCGGGTCTAGTTGTGCTGTTTCATATCTGACTTAGAAGCTCATGCAAACTTTGCAAAGCAAGGGCAACTCTGACGAAAGTTACTGAAGGCAAGACAGACAGAATGATAATCGTCAGGTCAAACAGCAAGCGTTAGATAACAGGTCAACAGTACTGAGGTAGGATGCAGAACTAGGTTTCAGTTATTAACTCCGGCTCATTGAGGTTGTGTGGTGGTTAAACACCAAAGGAAATCGATAAGATCACTTTGATGAGTCAGTTATAAGGTTTGTTGGTTTCGAAAACGCAGGCGTATTGAAAGTTTTGAAAATGCATATACTCCGGTTTGACTCTGTGAGCGCTAACTCCTCTAGTCTTCGATGCAAATCGGTCACTGTGAAATTCTTAAAGACCGTTTCTGATCGTGTTATCTGCGACTCATGGTTTGGATAACTTCTGATATTACGCTCTGGTTTGCAGTTCTGAAGCAGTTGTTGATCCCAAAGACATTTGTAAGGCCCAACTGAGAAGTTAGATGTGATGCATGACCGGCGATCACAAAGTGTCCAATCAGGACAGCTCCTCTGTCATCCCCCCTCTTATTACGGGTGTTCATTTATTCCCACGTTTAATTTTCCTGCGGTTTGTTCAGTGAGGACTTCCGTCCACCTCTTCATTGTATTTCGTACAAGCAGTTACTTTTCCTGTCAGACAGCTGTGGATAGTTCAGACGAACCAAGGGTGAATGCAATGATGTCCATCTTAGGAGGCAACCCGTACATGTAGTTCGTTAACGATTTCTCAAGTTCCTGGCTTGTTGGAACCTGCACCCCTCTGATACACTAGTACCCATGACACTGGAACATAGCCATTTGTAACTAAATTTTAGTAGTGTTTCAATGGTGTCTCCTATTAGATTGTCAAACTGTAGTTTAGCGATGCGATAACTACTGATCAACTGTGTGTATACAAAGAATCAAAATGCAGTGGAACAATCAGCTGACTGAATCTATGTGAACGCGTTTTGGATGGACAGCCTTGTAACTAGGTCAAGTCCCGGGGTTTATGAATCTTTAATACAGAATGATTTCAATACATTTTTGTGTGTTGTGAACTGAAGTATCGTAGAACGGCAGCTGACCGTAAGTTGACCGTAGGCTCTGGACAAATCTGATGACCGAATGGATCGTGTTCAGATAGCACAGGAGAGTTACCGATCTGTATTGTACAATGAACATGAAAGTATTGTCTACATAACAACTATTGGTGTATTCTGTTTCGAGTGCAGAACATCACAAATATATACTTCGCTTTCTTTTCAACATAAGAACAGCGCGCAAAACTAGTGCGTTTTTAGGTTTCTTAAAGTTTTCTGTTTATTCCAAGTACAAAGGAACATTGAAAAATTTCGTTCTTGCAATTATTACAGTTGAACTGGCATGAATAATTGAAACGGAACAATAAATATGCAATAACGAAGTAATTTTCTTCCCAAACGCCCTCATTTCCTTTGTTCGCAATGTTCGGGGGCAAATTCCTCACTCAGTCTGTTTTCGAGGTTAGTGGTAGAAAGTTCAGGAGATAAACTTGGGCTGACAAACTAGTCAAGGTCAAGGCAACATGTAAGTTCTGTTGTTCGGTTATAGTTATACTTCTGTATATTGTTGTAAAATATACAGCTCCTGAGGAAAGCAACCCTAAGTGATTTAAGTGTGCAATGTTACAACTTGCTCGTGAAGTTGTATCATCTTCACTCTATTTAATAATAAGCAGCTTCTTTTATGAGTAGTATAGTGAATACATTCGGGAAATAAGAGGCATGCCTTAACGCCAGGAAGACGAGGGAACAGAAGCGACTATTGGGACAGCCTGTACGCACTACGGGGAACTTGCTACCAAGGCGAACGACAATCTGCTGCTGCCCGATGTGTGTTTGGGTACACGTCAAACATGCAAGTGGGTGTAGGCGTTCTTAGGGCTGTTTTCACAAAACCTGTAGGAGATTCCATACGATAGACTGCATCGTAAGTCAAGCGGTAAGAACAGCTGTTGATGTGTATCCACCCACACAGGGCAACAGCAGATTGTCCTTTTCCCCGATGACACGTCCCCATAGGGCGTACACACCGTTCGAAACACCATATCTAGTCCTTCGTCTTCTTGGCGTTAAGACATCTTTTATTTACCGAATGTGCGCACTACACTACACACAGACGAAACTGCACGTTACACAACAATAAAAAGCTGTAGCAATCTTTGCCGGGCTGTCTACAACTGATTAGTGGGCTTGAACACTGCACAAATGATAGGGTATGTATAAAAATCTTCACTGCAAAGTCTTCTAACATATCATCTGCTAAGGAGCCAATAAAGTGTACGAAGTTTAGCGCGGTTGTCTCCTGACTATACCTTTATTAAAAAATGCCATCACGACAATTTGGATGTTAGTCCAATTGTTTGTGATGCTCCAGTTAACAGGCATTCTCTTCATTTTCAAACCACTGACGCGCTGCATTTGAAGTCAACAGAAGTTTTTCGGATACACTTTGTCCGAAATCCAGCTGGTTGAAAATTGAAGTATGTGACCACAGTATGTGTTTTAACGCCTCAATCACCTTCCTATCCAAAAGGTTTGTTGAAACTTCTCCAACTCTTCTTGTCCACCCACAATATTGGGGATCTTACTTTTAACTATAGAGTACTACACCAACACCCTCTGAACCATATTTTTACACTCAATCCGAGTCGGTGACGTCAATGTTGGATACTCAAACATCACACGAGTTGCCTACAGTGCAAATAGTGATCTCTTGGCGTTAGATTTTCACCTATCTGGAACAACCTGCATGAATCAGTACGTGGCTTTAAGCAAACATTTCTTACTCACAATCGTTATGCCATGATAAGTCTCTGAACAGAGTGATGGTTTGAATTTTTTTTAAAATCCACCTCATTTAAAGCCGACACCGGTATCAATGAAGTGCACTTGAATGCTACCTCAGTGTCCTTATGCGAGCTACACTTTCCTGCCAGCATTATAATTTGATACGGCTTCATCAAATTTTGCGTTCCTATTAATCGACGACTTTAACTAATGAATATTTTTGTGTTCATTTACTTGGTAGGTAGAACTAGGCAAACACAAACACTGCAATCTTGTGAAATTCCAAAGGTTTCAGCGGTATAAACAAGGTAGATTTTGTGTATGTCACAATCTTTTTCATTCGATGGATGTTCAACCTTAAATTTAAGGTTAGTTAATTGCACTCACGAGGAGTAGATTAGCTACACCGCATCGTTAGCACGGGATAACTTCCAACAATTCTTGATTCTGTCATTCCAATATAAGTTCTGCAGCATAGTAGATGACTTTCTTTCTAGTTTAGCTTGGTCAGCCACAAATTCCTGTAGTGCGATATCAACTTCGCAAGCGTTCATCTCGAATTTAGCTAACGCTCAAAGGAAAATCTATGTATACAGCAGATATGTGGAAGACAACTGCATCTTTTATGCAAAATGATTCGAACATTCAACTATCTGATGTAGATCATCCAGGTCTCCGTCAAAGATAGCAAACAGGAAAGTTTCGTAAATTCATAGGGTTTCGTGTTACACCAGAAATGGTTGAGTTTCCCAAAGACAGCGCTAGCTGTCGATTTACAAGAGATAAGAATGAGGTTTAGTGTCTGTGAGTGTTTTTGAAATGTTTTGAACATTTTAGAAATATTTGATAGATGAATTGTGTGGCTTACAATGAAAATATTCTGGTTTCCCACTGTTTAGCACTTCAAAACAATATAAAGTAGCAGAACCATGTAACTTATCTCCTTATTTTGGATAAGTTTTTTGTTAGATAGCTATGGGCAATGTACAGAGCTTGGGATTACTTACATCATTTAAAGTGGAATTCGGAACCATTGATAAAGAAGGTGAACGAGAGTGGTGGCCGAGTTTGGCTTACAGTTCAACGGAATTGCTGATGAAATGACTTCTAGTCGGTGTTCACGGAGCACACTGAGGATGTTGAAAAGAAGCACTGTTTTATCGCCCGGAGATACACAGTCTGTAACAATCCACCTGGGTCTATGGTAACTGCGCAATCGGTTGATGAATTCAAACGCATACTTGATGCAAACATTCGAGACATCGAACTGAGTATTCGGATAATTTGATCACCAAAATATTTGTGATAGAATGAAGATACCCTCGACCTCTCACTATTGATATTAGCCGGCTGTTGTCTGTTCTACACTGTAGCACAATTAGTGTACGTCTGGTAGGTATTGGTCTGATTTCTACTCTGCCAATAATCCACTCTTTCGCGATCTTTCCACTACCTATCTTTTAACGTTGAAACAACCCTCATGCTTGTACTTTCCTTCTACATCGTCCAACACAGGCACCTTAACTTTCTTAGCATCTCCCAATCTGTAAATTATCTATGGGAACTGGTACTCGTTCCCAACAGGATAACTACAGAAAAATTTCAAAGTCAACCAGAAGACTTTTGGTCGGTTATCAAAACTAACAGGTTATAAGTTCTATGTCCATCCGTTAATCAGAACAGTGTGGGTCACGGCAAGCATGCTTTGTACAACGGTATGTTTTCAAACATCTCAACGGCAGTTTAAGTGTGATTACTGAAAGTGATTGTTAATGGCAACGCTCTTGAATCACAGTCATAGACGTTCACACATGAAACATTTGGACAATTATGCAGAGGAGTCTGACGGATATGGTACTGGATGTGGTGGATGTTTGAAAGTATTGCAAATAACATAAATTTGACTCACCGGAAACTTGTACTTTACGGACCGCAAACCGGGACCGATTGTCAATGGCTATTTGTACACTCATTTTCTCATCGTGATAAAAAAGCTTCCAGAGGAAAAGTGGAGATGAATATGGTTAATTTCATATTTGATAGCAGTCAACAGTGGGCGGCAATGGATAGGAATAGAATTTTCGTTACAGGGTGGTGCACTCGATTGTGTATAAAAGTTTCACGGAGTACGATGGTGGACCCCTTAGCCAAACGGTCTAAACGTGAGGCACTCAGCGATGTTATAGATTTGTTTGTAAATCTTTAGGTGGAGTTATTGATAAGCTGAATATTGGCCACAGTTCAGTGCAAAATTCGTTAATAAAGTGGGCAGTAGAGAGCGGCTGGGCTGTTTAACAATACTGCTAGTTCCATGTAAAGACCATTGCAACTGTGTATGCTACGAATGAATAGGTCTGTTATACAAGTTCCATTCTGATCAGATATGCATCTCAGGCTTGCAAGCGAACTAGTGAACTCCGTTTAAAACTCCTCGTCTGATTACTGCAAGAAGCTGTTAAACGTTTGGTTGTATGGGTGAGCCGTAGTCCTGTGCGTGTTAGCCCACAAATTACTGGTTGTACGCTGTGAGACGAAAGGGTTAATTACATTCTGCTGTAATAGATGGTTTACAGGATAATTCTCATCTGGTTTAACTGGAAACTTAGTCACGCAACATTCAAGAAATACAAAACATTATTAGCTAAAAAATGTTATGATGGGTCCCGAATATTTGAGACCAGTTGTATTACATAAGCAGCACATGAGGACAAGCAAGTTTCACCACTAACTGCACTTTCTACGGACGGCATACTACAATCTCACTAAAAACATGATAGCCACCAAAATCAGTTTAATTCTAAACAGATCTGTTATACTGTGAGCAGAATTAGGCGATAACCATAAAACCTGATTATCCGCACCTCACCGTGCGATTGAACAAGGCCAACCATACAAACAAGAGACACTTAAATTAGAATGAACCGGTAAACCAGATTTCAAATCTTGACGCTCACCTATAAGCCGATCGTGCACGTCAAATGAGGTTTCTGAGAACCATAACAATAACCCTCAATTCGCTCGCCCTCAGCAACGCACAAAGCAAGTAAATAAATTGTTCTGATCGGAATCGATGCCGAATGATCAAGTACACATGAACCTCGAGTGATAACGCATCGGTCCGTGGTTCAAATCTCATTCCGTCTATCATCCTTCCTGATTAGTTTGTCAGTTCTAGTAGTACCCACTAAAAACTGCCCATGAAATAAACTGCGATACCCTAGAACTGGAAACAGGGTCTGTTCGAAAAATGAACTTACACTATTTCGTTATTGCACGAATTTGACTAAAAACCTGCATGATGCGCCAATATGTATGTATATGATAACGTAGAATACTAAATATGTGATTATGATTAATAAAGAAAATAACAAATAATGGAAACTATTAACAGATACCTGAATCGTCACATTCACCCAAAGGTTCTGGTGTGGTTTGCATTTCAGTAGGTTCACGTAAACCGACTGCCCCATACTCATTGTTATAATCTAAATATTAATGATCGGAAAGCCAGCCTTTTAATCAAATTAAACCTGATTAACCAGAGCGGACAGTATTCTTACGTCCTAATTTCAAGACGCGTCATTCCACACTCTTTTGTACGCATTGTCGATCCCAAAGATGACTGAATGCACTGTGACATTCACAAATCTAGAGAGACACAATAACGAGGCATTTTCACGAGGTGTTTTGCGTTGTTACGATATGAGGCTTTGCTGCGCAGGTATTCTCCGGCATTAACGGAGGTTCCTAAATGTCGAAAACTCTCATGATCTGGAAGATTTGAGAGTAGTTAGTTCATAACTGGCATCATACCTAAGAGATTAGACACAGTTAATACTTGTGAAAGTAGTTTCACTTACTGTTGATAAGATGATTACTACTAATACTGTTCACCGGCATGTAACCGAATTTTGGTACTAAGGGTAATCGGCAACTTTTCGTCAAGCTTTCAAATAACATTGGATTTATAGCTTCTGTTCTGTGATCACTGAATAATCTGTCATCGGGCTCAACTCTTGCCTACTTGTTAACCGTATGAGTAATCGTGCAATTTAACAAATCAGAACTGTTTATCTAGATGTTTGGTGTCCTAGCTGCGATGGATTTCGCTGTTATTGTTGATCTGCTAGGGTCAGTACAAGGGCAAGTCCATTTCACAATCGCGTGCTAGCCGCAGTCTTAAAGTTGGGCTCGAAAACGTCATCCTTTTAAGTGTGCCCTAGTTTGTTTAATGTGCCGACAGTAACACGGCTATGGGATAAGAGTGACTCACAGTACCAGAATGCTATCCACCCATGAACCATTCGGCAGATGTTCATGTGTGGACAGGTTGAACCAGTGTAGTCGGAGGTTGAAATTAGGAACACAATCTCTTCATTCAAAGTCGTTTCAAAGAACTCTACCACCTCAAACGTTTGGGAATGTGAAATTCCATCGAATCCCTCAGATACTTATTTTCAGACAATGTTTATCTTCTTCCGCGTTATAAACTTCCCTATTGTTTCGAATCTCTAGCCCTTGGGAAACTGGGCCCAAATGGCTCTAATTCGTCTGAACTTAGTGTTTACCAATACCCAGGGCTACTGCATCAAAGCGCATCAACATCTTTAGGAGAATATATTGTACCCAGGATACCAAGGCCCCGGCGACGAAGTGAAACGAGGTCAAACCGGCACACATGGTTTCCAATCCTTTCTAAAAACAATTAAAAACAGTGACTCACGGGTTTGTCCAGCGTCAAGGTCATGGTCACCGTTCCGGAGCATTCGGAAAAAGGGGTTTTTGAACTGGATTCACAGCAGGATTGCGTGGGTCTGAGTGACGCAGGTGGTCCAAGGGTGAATTTTCGAATCACCATTGAAACGGAACTGCGATCAAGGTACACGAGAAGGGGGTTAAGCGATGTGCTCCACACATGTAAAGCCTCACATTTTCAGAGCTGCGAAATGGTCTAAAATATGCTAGTCCCACCGCCACAGTTGCGAATCCACATTTTCAGTTCGAGCCAGTTAGACAACGACGCTTAATTGGCTATTGTTGCCAAAACAGATTCACATAACATCTGCACAGCTCTTGAGTGAGCACATGTAACGACACGAAGTTCACTCTTGGTTGCGCTAAACACCAGTGGAATATGAATGAGACCTGACCCGGTCTTATTAGCAACATTATCAACGTAAATCTACACACTGTGATGGGTGAATGAAACCAGGAGATTGTAAAGCGTAGGGCTGCGTCGTAGTGATTTTCTTTATTCTGTTGAAAAAACTACTGAAATAAAGGTATTGTGGAGGTAGTGGATGTTATCTGAACTTTGAGGGACTGAGGCTTGCAGACCTCGTTACAAGTACCAACTAATCCTTGTTATCAAGAGATTCTTATCGTGGGTTAGGGTATATGTTTTTCACATACCGTTGAAGTAAGAAGCTAGAGTTTGATATTTCTCAGAGTTAAATCCGGACAAGTTAGTCAGAATCACGTCTCGCCTTGCTGGAACGAGCGTTCAATTTTCCAAAAGACGTCCGGTATCATCAGGTTTCATGAATTTCATGTTCAAAAAATTGTCTGTTCACCAGAAAAATTTGTACATTTTGAAGAACGACTAAAAACCACAAATAGATTTTAAAAAATTTTCGATATTCTTATTGTTGTCATTTTGCTGTAATCGTCATGGTAAAGCCAATTCCCATTAGTTGACAGCGGCTGTTAAACCGTTTTGGCTACAGATCACCTTGATGCAGTAATTGGTTTTCAGATGCGTTTAAATTATCTCAATCTTGCATCTTGTAGCAAAGGTCACGCACAGAATGATTTTAACCGTTTGGAGTGTAACACATGTTTTAGGCGTCAGTTTTCAAACACTGAAAAACTGTACTGCGCGTTTTTTTCACATTGACATCCGTTATTCCTCTTACTGTTCTTTTTATTAATACAACTCGACGAAAAATCGCAGCACAAAATTCCATGTTTCATTGTGTAAATGACAAATTGTCTGACCTGACTGTATTTTGGAACATGTCCTCAATGGCCAAAACAATATCGGCAGATATTCTGGTGCGGATGTAACACTGGTGTAGGTGACTGTGTAGCCAAACATCCGCAATGGCAATAATTTTGAAGTGACCGATTGAAATTCCATTAAATACGTTAGTTCCGATCTTGGTAATTGCGTTGTTGCGTCTAAAGCATCACTGTGCTATGCTGGTTACTCCCATGTCGCATATTTTAGCAAAAACGAAACATTCACATCATTACCAGTCCAACCAAATAGACCAGGTAACCCATCGTAGGCGGGTTCTTTCCTAGTGTTAAACAGCAAAGTTTTGTGCATCACAAAGTGACGTGTTAGTTGTCTGAGTATGTTACAGCAATACAAAACATTAACATTTCACTTTATGAGCAGGTTGGGGGAGTATTCATAGTTGATTGGCAGCTGAGTTCGTACGCTGAAAGATGCGATACATCATCAGAAAGAACAGTCACTGTTGAGTGCAGAACACCGATTTACTGCACGCATGGTTTGATATGTTCCCGCTTGCGTATTGCAGTAACATGTGTGGTCAGATGGCCGATGCATACATCCTATTCACACTGTTGGCTAAGTGACAGCCAATAAGTCGATCCAACGGGTAGATAACGAGGTAGATCAGTTGTGCTTCTCAACTGCCTATCAACATGTCTGGTCAGGACAGACGTAAGGAATTGACAGTTAATACCAGAGTGATATTATTTAAAGACCTTGGTGACGAGTAAACCAGCGTCAACACTTAGGCAAATGTAGAAAGAGTGAGAAACTAAGGTACGGTCTAATATGTAGTGAACAAAACATTCTCAGTGTTAAGATGAAGAATGATAGCGTTCCTCAAAAACCTTGTTGAACGGTAACTGTAAACTCCGTCAGCGATTACAGACGATTAAGAATGTTACAAGAAGAACGTTGCAGAGCGGCGAATAAAATCCCACAGGACGGAAACTCTGTGCACATGGAGACTAAAGGAGAGACAATGTTTACGGTGAAAAGCGACGGGTGACAATACCAGAATTCATTTTCTGAGTGCAGCGGAATGGATGTCAGGTTTACTGCATTTCCCTGGAAGCAAACAGCAAGCCGGGACAATGGTAATCGTATACCGAAAAAGAATATTTATCCGACAGTTTTCCAACAGGGGTGATACAAAGAGATCGACCGATAAATTCAGTGTACGAATAATTATGGTCTTGGTTTTAACAGTCACCGGATAGACAACTGAGATTCTTATGCAACAAGTCAGACGATTATCTTCCAAACAACTCCACTTTCACCGTTCGTCAATTCATCTGCATCTGCGTTAATTATTACACAAATAGAATTGATCAGTTTGTGAAAGCTTGGCTGAGAGAACACACTCCTACGGCAAAATTTCAGTTGCTAACTTAGCATGCCGTGTCAACAATCCATCAATAATTGCACTAACTTAACTCACCAATAGGAAAGTGGTTTCGGCCACCGATTAACTAGTCGATTTTAACTCTGTCATTCGCGTACTTGTCCAGAGTGATCTCATTCTGATGTTGAAAGTTAACGAAGTAATATTGATTACACGCAGACAGCTACCTTTAAACAGATGGAAGTTATTGACGATAGCCACAGAATTATGTAAGTTTCCAGTTTGACATCCATAAGGGATTAATCAACAACATAGTATTCCATGGTTTAAAACACTGGTTTAAAAACTGTAAGCTACCGCTTGAAGAAACTATGCGAAATGTCATCTCGAAAATGTTGTCTTCCGTCAACTTTAATTAAATGCGAGGAGTATGCTGGAAAACATTATTCAGACTGCACGGACCTTAAAATTTTCAATAGACTTTCTGTTGCCAAGTCTGGTAATTATAGGCAAGCAACAGTGAATATAGGTCTCATTTTGATTTCACTTTACCAAACCACAGTCCTTACGGTTTGCACAAACAAATACCTCGCAAACTGCAATTGAGAGTCTATTGTTCGATTTTGGCATCCGCATTACATGGCAGAATAGGGGGATAGCACATTTGCGGAGGATTTTTATCCGTATTGAGAGAATTTGAGTGTTGACTACGGATACACAAATTAACGTAACACCCTATCAAATCGGACGAAGTTTCTAACCACAGGTGTACGTTTGGACAGGCTGTCAGCTTGGTAAACGGTACTGTCTGACCATAAACCAGGTATTTCTCCGGATTCTAGTAAATTTTCCGACACACCAGCTAAAAAGTTGACAACGAGCATTGTGGATGGGAAAGAGTGTCGAACCTTTCTAAAAAATTCGAATTTCAGACACCAGTTTTCAACTTTATGAGCGAACAATTTTGCATATTACTGGAGTGAGGTATCGTAAGCTGACGGGTATCCTAACTACGTATTAGGATGGGATTCCCGCGTGTTTTGAATTCGAAATAATTATTTTGGAGCATTCAGCGCTATATTACAGGATCTACTGGAAACTGATTAACATGAGTGAAAGTTGAACAGAGCAGAAATCCAAAGAGAAGCAAACACTAGTCAGTCACCACCCGACTACGGAAAACCATTTTTTTAGTTGTACAGTCGAACCCCAGTGAAAGCACCATCTTGTGACTAACCGGTACTATTAGAGGGGATAGTAAACCTCCCTTGCACAAAACACATAAAGCAGCTTAGTAACTGCGGTTTAATGGCGACGGAGAACTTTTAGACTCTGTCAGCTGGTCATAACACAATTAATGTTAGTCACTCCATGCAGAAGTTTCCACTCCTACAATTCTACCCAAAGGGGCATGTGATAGATGAGACAAGTTTCGTTTTATATGAAGATAATCACACGTACACCGTCACTTTTAGCAAATTAAGTCCGTTTCAAAGCAGTTCCATATAGATGATTGAAGTGAACAGACCAGTAGAAGAGACAGATGTTTGCTGAATTCACACGTGTCTGGTCCTACTGCGGATGAGCATAGTGATTGTTCGGCATCCATGAACAAGAGGAATTTCCTCAAGTAGTTCTTGTGCCAGTTCGGGTGGAAGCGCACGAAAAACCAAGAGTGGACTGAGAGGTGAGGTGTTCTGTGAAGTCGAAGCAATTGGACATACAAAACGGGCTGCAATTTGGGACATCGTGATTGTAAAGTAACGTGTAGAAGATAGGCCGTCGTGTATGCACAGTGCACTTCATACATATTCTCAGTGGCATGCAGCCGCTTTCTAAAACGTTGATGCTGTGTGACATGAATCACTTTGTGTCTGGATGATTAATTGACTGTGTCAGTTTGACTGCACATTGAGGACAGTGTCTTCAGCCGGCCCCTCACATTTCCCACTGGAGTGTGAACTTGAGAAACGCTTTAGCCCTAGATATATATATATGTTCGCAATCAACAACACATAACAGCTCATGTGCTCGTTACTGAGAGACAGACAATGAAGTTGAAAACCAAAAAAGTACTGTTGGTTGAATCCTTTCCTCATCGAGCAGTAATCAATAAAACAGTGAAACAACCTTCCCTGTCACTCGTTTGTAGGAATGACGATGGTAAAACGTGAATGACACCCTTTGGATAGCAGACTGACAAACAGTTGGGCGACGTTGTACTATGTAGTTTCACTGCTGAAAAAACCGGTATCGTTACTCAGTTATTCTTAGCTTAGCAGGATGATGTTAAACGAACCGCCTACGATCGTCTATTCACCATGTGTCCTGTAGAAATCGTTTACGAAAATGTTCCAGAGGAATTGTTAGAAAAAACTGTAAATCGTGGGATAGTTTGTTATAAAATTTAAAAGTTAGAACAACCTGGTGGCTGACTGATTAGTTTCGCAATTAGTTCGGTTGTTCATGTGGTAGATAGCCTAATTTTACCGATGACTAACGGGAGGTTTAGTTATTCACAACTCTATTCATTCGATCAGAACTCACAGGTTTATAGAGGTATTTACAACTCGTTTTTGGCGAAACATGTATTATACTTGAGTCCCCCTCAAACTGGAGCTCGTTAGTAGCGTAAATTCAAACTTAAACAAGAAAGTGATTTCGGGCCTACCAGACTGTAAGGCGTACGCAATGACCCCTATGCCAGCGAATCCATGCTGACTTTCACTGATTTGTCAAATTTACAGTGGGTAGATCGTAGGTACTGTCCTTGCCAAGGTAGAAATGCCTATAAACAGGGAAAAGCAGTTGATGAACCTAATGAATGGGTTATCACGGATAGCCAGACCTAACTACTCGTCAGTCTATTAGGTCGACTGTAGCAGACTATGCTTGTTCACGAATTGTGAACAGTTTGAATCTGTTACACTGATGAAAACACAGTTTAAAGTGATTGGGTTTTAACCTGTTTTCGTAAGCCTATCTTTTAACCCATGTTTATGCCAAAAAGCGATAGAATTTTCTGTAAAAGGTCACAAACCCAAAAATCATCGTGGTATGTAGTACTTCTGATCACTGATATTAAGCGCATACGACAACTATCAACGTGTGGATTCGAATGGAATCCAGATATGCTGGTGATCACAACAACAAGCTATGCTGTGTAGTTCAGCACTCAGGTTGAGCCAGTTGGTCGACCAATAACAACTGCTAGATATCTGCAGTGATTACAGATTGCAAGATTGCAGTCTGCGTGCAACAACATATCACAGTCAACTGTCTACCCATCGGAACTGCAGAACACCAGCTATGCAAAACTGCCCTGCTTAGTTTGATGTCAGTGGTCTGACAAATTTCAGGCAGGAGAACTCCCTGTGACCCAAACACCAGTAGGCCTCAAGGGGATTAGCACCTGTTTAGTTTACAAATTCTGTTCAACCACTTTACATGGCACCATCCACAACACCGATTGTAATCCTAAATCAGCTACTGCTGTAAGTTCATCCACAGCCGGTAATCTTCTGACTGTATTGCGTCGAAGCTTACCCTGGGCTGGAGCTACCATTTTATTCAGCCTCAGTTCAACCTTTTCAAGGGCATTTGGATTATTGAAGATGGTAATATATGTATAAACTTGATTAAAAGAGAGGGTATCGGTACCCATAGAGTAGTGACTGAGCGTTAAACTTTCCTGTAACTCAACGCAAAGTTAAACAACGTTGCCGGAAAATCACACAAATTCATGAAAATTAAAATTTCCTACCCATTTTTAGCATTATTTACACAAACCCTAAGACCTCTGTTTGGTGTACTGGGTTACTCATAACAAAACGATAGATAAAGATGCGGATAAGGACTGCTACAAGAATTCGAGCTTTTTATGAGTTATGGAACTGGAAGTGTTTCGTTTCTAACACCGGATGTCCGTGTGTCCAACAATACGACGGACTGTGTGACTTCTGTGACCAGGAATATCTCGACAATTCTGCAAAATGTCCCTAATAACGATCGCACTCCAATTAGTTCCATAAAATGTGATACAAATCGTCGTCAGGTCATCAAGATTGATGTTAAGAAATGCATCGATAGGATGCCAAACTTACAGGTAATTATCATGCGCTGTTTCTACAGGAAAGGAGGACCAATGGAACTATGGAGTACAACATTGATTCCCGGGGTTATCGACTGGAATTTATGGGGCAAATAGTTTTTATTTATTAAAGCCGTTGCGCACTCACACAAGCCTACATGTGTGCATCTACCGGCAATGTAATTAACTGCATTTGTTACGTGACATACGAATAAATGGATATCTAACTGGACTTGACAACATCGGTGTGAGAGTTGGCTTACGCTAATTAGATTGCAATGAAGTTGAATCAGGTGATGTGCACCAAACTTTTGTTCCATGATTTAGTTTTACTCAATTAGATGTGGACAGACATAAACATTGGTGGATGGTTCAGTGGGGGCGGTTTTGGTTGATCTTTCTGGTTTTCATTCCAGTCAACTTACACTGTGACAGTAGTCTACAACTTGGCGTTAAGGACAGCTACGGTGGTTTTCCAGTCGCCACACTGTTCTCTGATATACACAAGTTGACTAACTTCAGAGTAGCGAATTGTTTCATCATTATGCACTAAGATGTATCTGGTTAGAAAACGTTTTCACTCACCGAGTAGTTCAACTCAGGGTCCCATGTAGGTTACCGTGAACTAATATATGGTAGTGTACAAGTAAGATTATATTTTCAAATTGGAACCGTAAGTTCTTCATTTCTGACAGGTCAAGGAACTAATGTCTGCAAACGGTTTGTCACGGTGACAACCAGCGAAGTGTTGGACAGCCGGTTGTGCCCAGACCAATCCCATCAACCTCATGTAGGCCTAAGGATCGAACCTACGATCATTGATTGTGTCATGGTGGTAATTCAGACATGTATTTATCGTAGCCTGGGGCTATGGATGCTAAGTTGACTGGAACGCACAGGGTGTACTTTATCGAACCGTTACATTAGCTGCAGAACATATGTCAGCTCTGTCTGTGGTTGTGGTGTGTGCTAACAGATTTTTGGGTCAACTATGAAAAAAGAAGACCAGCTTCCCGCCTAAATGAAAAGTAGTGAAAACTGCTAGGCACATCACGAACCATTTATTAGGAGTATCGTACAAATGCTAAATTGAATCCAGTTTTCAGATACCCGTTTGTCATGAATTACTCATGCATAATTCCATTTACAAGGCTAACCGGATTATGCGAATAATTTTGCTCGATCATGGTGTTAGTATAACCACAAAATTGTCATAGGCATCCTCAAGACTGACAACAAGCAAATTTAAGGAACTGAGCGATCTCAGGTGTCAAAATCAAAATGTTTTTACCACTAGAAGCTCCATCAGTAAATGATGTTTTGCGTACAGATTGCCTTGTTACATTTTCGTTATTAGCATGACCCAATTTTTTTTATCAGTTAGATTCGTTCATGATGGCGACAATGTATGCTGTAAGGGATTTCATTTTCCGCTGCCTATGTACCTATTGGGTGTGCAGTGGGACTTGATCAGTATGACGTTTTTCACCAGATCTGGTTGGCTTGATAGCACCTTGTGAGCAGTATGAGAAAAAAGGCCCCAGCACCGATTTTATATTTAAAACCCGCCATATAAGAGGTTACCACAATGGTTTAAATTTCACGGTCAGTCCACTTAGGAAGACTTCGTCTGATACGTTTGCACAGACATCTCATTGCTCGACCCATGTATGTCGTTGTGCTACAGAAAAGTAATAAATGTGTATTCATTAAATGTACACAGAGTAAGATATTGATAGATTCTGATCTTGGCTTAGTATAGTTTTGACGGTTAACCGGCTGGCAACAATCCCCTGATGTAGTAATTTAGCACCGCTCAGCGGAATCAGCTATTTTTCCAGGTATGGATGGAAGCCCCCTTGGTAATGGCACATCTGCTCACGTCTTGCAGAGAAATTGATGATATAAACAGAAACACAGTGGAAATTCCATAAAATCAGATACCTTCCAAATTCGAATTATGTTCGTCACATATGTTTTTGTTAATCTCTTCAATTTGAATGTTTAATTGCCTATGCAACTCAAATCATTTTAAATTGACGCAACATCCGACGGTCGAATCTTTGAACACGAGATAAAACAAATCCTACACTTCGCGTATTGTCTCCGTAAGCAGGTATTGTTAAACTTTGGTGGATGTGTATAGTTGAAGGATTTTCATTGAAACATTCGTGCTACTTCTCTCGGTCTAGTTTAGAGCTTATATAAAATATCTCCTAGCCGGTTGTACTAATGAGACATTTTCGAAAATCTACAATTGAAAGGTTATTCAACAGTCTACACGCAGAGTACTCTTGTCCGGAACAAGATTGCCATAGTTGTAGCTGGGCACTAGTCTAGAGAAATCAACAAGTTGTGATTCTTTTGAGGGTCATGCTAAGTTACAGCAAGAAAATGTCACCAAATGAATGTCTAGTATTTCTACCTAGTAGATTTGAAGTTTATTGAAATTTTTGGTTCAGTGGACAAAAGGTTAGCTTGTAACACGTGGGTTATCAGTTGAATTGAAATTAGGCTTTACAACGATTTTAGTGAAAACCAAGATCGGTGAGCGCAGAATACTTGTGTGGAAGTAAGTAATGAATTATGTGGATACAAATTTGTTTGTATCATCTCGATAGCAAGAGAGAGTTTCGGTAGCCAAACCAAAAGACACAAATCATGTGGTTCGCAACCGTAAACTATTTCATTTGGTCTGAACATGCACACTACTACATGCTGGGAAACAAACACATACAAACAAAGTGAACGGTTGACATCCGGATCAAATCGTTGTGGCTATCTTTGCTTACCCATTTCTAACAATCGCTTACTCATCGGTTAGCTGTACGATCAACATCAATCCGGTGTGAACGTAGAAGGAAGGCAAACGCGTCTAAGTGAAAACGTCCAGGCAAGATACACAAACCGACTGCTTATGTTCATGGGCTATATACTGAAACCTTTGAAGGAAATCAAAGTGTCTCGTGTTATGAAAGTTTTTAGCAATCCAGAAAGTCACGTTTTGTTTTTTGCTTGTAACTCTGCCTTAGTAAGTTCATGTTGTGCTTGTAGCCACTTTAAAATGCGTTTGTTAGTCTCGGAATACAGTGATCTGCTGGCCATTCATACTCATTTATTCTCAAACACGAGCTTGAAACCGCATAAAAGGTGACGGCATCCACTTGAGTAAATCGGTTTGTCAGGAACATAGGAGAAGAAATCCCATCACCATCAAGGTACAGTAATTTAAGTATATCACCCTATTTCTCTCTGTTTACAAGCAGTTTAACTGTTGTAGTTGGTAAGTGATGGCCCGAATATGTGTGCATGTAGGCGTGCGCGTGCACGCATGTGGTACTGACTAATGTTATCTTTGAAAACACTTCTGGGTTATCTGGCACACAACAACGGAAACAGCTCACCTGAGTAATGAATTCTCGTTCAGTCGTTTTCCAATGTAGGTGCAAAGTTCGTAGGTGACTCCGCAAAGCTGAAAACAAGCAAGAATAAGTCGATCAGTTTTCCCGAAATTGCGTATCGCCTAAATCGAAAATCGGTAATGAATCAACCTCAAATGGATTATGGTTCTTTAACAAACAAATGTCGACAGTATGCCAAAAACGTGAAAGGTTTACTCAAAAAATAAGCCGAAAACATACATCTTGGATTTAACTTCTATGCATCGGAGAAAGTGCAGACAAGTGAGAATCCGTTGTCTATTTGTCAATAAAGGTATTTTCATAACTCACAACTAAAATGCAAAGAGGTTTTAACCTGTACTTAGATCCTCAGAAAACTCACAAAAACTACTACCGTCGTCTAAACTCTGATTTCTCCATGCTATTCGATGGCTTTGCTTATCTCATTCCATAATTGCTGACAAGAACTTCTTGCTTTCGCCTCCACTCCGATCAAATCACCGGGTGACAAGATGCAACAAGATGTCATGCTTCGCAGAGATATAATCAACTAAAAAAAAAATTATATTGCATACTGTGCGACGAGTTACATAGACCCTCAGTGGTGCTGACAGTGTTACTAAATCAGACTCACCACCCATTACTTAGACGGTATCGCCACTAAGACTGGAGAGAGAAGAGAAACCATAACAAGTGGATCGTCTGACAGGAAGCTTCCCCGTTCACAGTGGGTACATTTAACGTATATCTCGGCAAGAGCAGACTGAGAAACTGCACTGGATTGCCACTGTGCTGTGGTGTCCTTCGACCATATTCTGTTTAACGTATTGTATGTTGCAAGTTGAATTCAATGACAGCATTAAAACAGTGGCCAGATTAGGCTACGTTGATGGTTCATCTATCGGGACGGAGCAAGCCTAACCGGAGTGAAATATGATTTATAATTCAGCGAACCATCAACCCGAGCTACATACACCACCACCCCTGGCAACAGCCGGAAAGTGGAGAGTGCATTGTAATACATCCGTCTTTGCTCTCTACCCTACTGGGTTAGCGTGAACCACTTCGTTTACATTACTCCGGATATTCCGTCGAGGCAACCCTCGGAGAAACCCTTCAGATATTCCAGACTAATATCATTTTATGAAACAATGGTATCAGGAAGCTTGAAATTAATGTCCAGACATATTAAGATAAAAGGGTGTAGTTCACCTCACTGTCATCCTCCAAAAGAAAACATGGAACTGAGTGCGCCTGCTTCTTAGAATGTGGGGACGCATTTGACAGTTTCACTGGAGAATCCTCTATTCAGCTTACTAGTTAGTCCAGTAACCAACTTTCAACTATTGAAGATTCACGACTAAATTTTGTCTTTTGTTGTTATCAAGTCTTATCGTCATCTCAAACTAATTTTCATGTTTTCCCGAGCGTCATATTCTCCTCTTTCTTGTCCTCTCTTCACATAGCGCTAGAGACAAGTCAATACCACACAGTAGTAAACAAATGCACACTAAAAACTAGCCTGTTTTTTTCACTAACCTCACTGGATAGTTTGTTCAGACTGCCAGGTCGGTCACAATCTTATGGAGTGCATCATAATCCAATCGCAAATACTAACCTGTGTCTTGCCTTAAGAAATACACTTTCATGATAACTCCTTCACATAACTAACCGCCCTTCACACAGTTTTCTATCTGCTGAGTAGTTATGTGTTAGGTTGGGCAATGTATGGACGCAGTTGTTGTATGTTGCAATGTCTGTTTAAACAGCCAGTTTAAAATGACGACCCGAGGTGGACTGTGTCCAGCGAAACTGAAGGGGTGCAAAACAAGCTGCAAGTGCATGAAATACTCCTTTACTGGATAATAAATGTCAATTAATCGTACACCTGGTTAGTCTGTTCAGTAAAACAAATAGTCCGGATTGACTGGAATGCAACTGTTTCCTGGTCTATGACGCTGACAACTTCGGATAATCGGACCACAAATCAAAGGGCATCAAACGCTATAGTACACACAACACATATTGCAGCAAAACAGCGTAGAACCAAGTTTTTATTATTACTAAGCCATTAAATGGGTGAATGACTGACACTGCATAAACATAGTAATATTTAAATGGCGATACTTATTTTTATCGTAACACGTTAGTGTCATCCATAAGTTTTTCCGTTTTCTGACTGTTTGGTAGACATTGGCAGTCAACTCGGATAATAACAATCTCAAACCGCCATGAACAATAGTATGCGAACAGATTCGATTTCTGTCCAGTTCGTACTTCACAGTAGTAAACTATCGTTCCATACTAGGATAAGACAGAACAGCGATGCAGACCATAGTAGCTGATGTGACTGACCATTTGGGTTAGTAACTTGAGTTAGAATCGGTGAGATATTCAAGTTGGACAAATAAGTAAGAGCTTAGGTGGTCAACAACTTGACGATAGTAACCTAATTATATGAACAAAATAATCAACCGCTTGTCGCATAAGAAAATGTCAGGGACAATTAAGATATTTGGCTTTGTCTACTTAAGCGTCTTTTCAGGAATTTTCGTTCTCCAAAGTAAGTGGACGGTTAACCGCTCTCCATACGAGTTGAATCCTCCTTGTCGAAGATGACCACAGTAAGTGGTAATAGAAAGTATTCCGTTTTCAATTTTATTTGCAAATAACAGTTTGCCAGACTGAAGACCGACTATATTAGGCATCAAGTGGGCTTTTAGTGGCATCTGCTGTTCACACCTCATTACGGTGTAAACGTTCTCATCTGGCAGGGTGTATATATTCAACAGAGAAAATAAATTCTAGAATATATTCTTGGTAAGGCTGTATGTTTTTGCCTCATCCGTAGTAGAAGATGGAGCTTATGTTACCCAAATACAAATCAGTTCACGTGTTAGTAATCACTTTCTCAATACAATCACTTTTACTTACAATAATTACCATAAAACCATCACTCGGTTTGAGAGTGTCACAACTCGTTCAGGGACCGACTGTGCTGTCTTATTGACAAAGATTGCTATCGAATCGGAGTCTAACAGTAATGGTGGACAATACTAACAGGTTTACATTTCATTCAAACACAAATGATCGTGAACGTAGGTAGCAGATCACAAAGCTGGTCATACACATTATAACATTTCGCTTCCACCGTGAGATTTTTCAACCCAGTCCTAGTGACAGTGTTTCAACTTGCTTTCTGGTTAGAGCAACGAAGGAAAGACTCTGCAACGGTCATTCTTGTATTGGGCGAAGGTCCTGGGGCGATTACTATCAAAAACCGTTGCCATGTTGGGAAAATAAACATTCTTTTTGCAGACCATTTAAACTTTTAACCGAATCTCAAGTTAGACACGAGTAATCAAGTGGAGAAACCGCTTTGCCGTAAATTATAAACAATTTTGTGGTAGAAGAGTATAGGTGAGAAACAGTACACGTAGTTGAAACCAACTCTCCCCACCTAGCCATTGTTGTACGGCTTGTATAAAATTCACAAACAGGTACGTTATTACGTATATATATATATATATATATATATATATATAGAAATGCTTATAGTTCGCCTGTGTTGGCACGTGTATTAACATAGCGATATGTCTGATTGGTGGTGCGGGATGAAGAGACGAACTTTCATATCGCCCATTTTCCATGTGGTTCTTTATCAAAGAAATCATCACAACGGCTTATATGGAGGAATATAAAAGCCTAATTGGAGACACATGGCTACAATCCAAGCCACTGGCGATCATCATCCGTACTAATTGTGCAGAGGAGTTATGGCTTCATTGACATTTACAACCAACTGACGTTTTCTCATAGGTATGAGTGTATAGCAAAACGGCAGGAAGAAATGTATTACCAGATGCGAGCATTTCTTTCTCATCTGTTCAATACATGAAACATTCCGTTATATAGGTTTAGGGCACAGCGACAAAAAGGTGGGTTCATTAGGGTGGGGTAAGTGGTTTACATGCCATGGTAACGAGACTGAATGCACGCGCAACTCCTGCTAACAGAGAGCCACTGAATGACGCCGGATCAATAACGTCGAAGAGAACTTAGTCTCAACAGTTCCTATGGTTTACCCCGCCCCTTGGTTCATGTTCCTACCACAAAATCGCACCCCTAAAATGTTGACTTTCTCTCAGGCTTTCTTAATCTAGTGCCACTCACCGGCCGCTTGGTAGCAGAAGTTGTTGACGCAACAAATTTCGCCGCCTTGGAACTGGAACCGCTTAAACCACTTTGAGTGGATCCTTGTGACATTCGTTCGCCTTACTGTTTTGTTGCTATGCCCTGAACCTGTATAACTGAATGTTTTATTTACTGGAACAATGAGAACAGACAACATGCTTGCATCTGGCTATACATGTCTTCTTGTCGTTTTGATGAATTGGACGAAATGAACGCAATGTTCCTTATGTGAGACGGAAGGTTAAACTCTTCAGTCACAACGTTTCTTTACCTTTCCTAGCAGCTCTCCTCGCCGTTTTCATCCGGGTAGATGGCGTATGTCCAGTAAGTCACTTGACTGTTGCCAAGTTTAGTCTGTAGTTTGGTTTCCTTGGGCGGTAGCTGCCACAAGCCACATATGTTTTCCCACCATTTTCCTTCTAGGTAAGTTTATTCATCCTTTGACCTGATGCAGCCTTTTGCGTACACTCCCAACCAATCTCTCATTCGGTCACTTCTTCATCCCAATGACACATGTGCCGTTTTTCAACGTTTTTGGCTTGTAGGTCTCGTGAACAAGGGTTTTCACTCTAAGTTGCCTACTATTGAGCAATAGTATCTCCAGAAGCCAAGAATATTTTGAGGCGCAAGAGACTCACCAGACCAGCTGAAACATTAAGGAATCTAGACCACCACCCTGCCATTTTTTCAAAGGCTAAGTGTTCGATTCCTCGTTGGGCAAGGTAATTACATAAAAAACAACTTGAAATCGGCGGTGCAACATTCCGTTTGCGCAGCTAGGACGAACAGTTTTTGAGCTTGTCAGGAGTTCTAATGCTCACAGAGCGAGTGTGAGACTCGAAATATTTATTTGCACCCTACTAACCAATGCTGCTCTATACAGTTAACCACTGATTGGACAAGTACCACCTACGATAATGCCACCAACATAATTGTTTCAGGGTGGATTCATTAAGGAATTTCGTAGTACATTTTATCCCTCGATACCGCAACCTACTTCAAACTGATCTATTTCCGTTAGATCGATGAAGACAAGTCTGAACCAAATCAATCACATTCGACAAAGTTAGTGCTTCCAAGATTTCATTCACGGTTCAGATGTAGTCCAGTACTATCTCCTGGAATTGATAGTTCATGTTTACTGTCTGGCATCCATTTGGTCGCTGAGTTTTGTAAACAGATTGCAAACGTTTCGTTATCAACCAATGCGACGCTATTAAGATATAAATATGTCAGCGTGTATATTCGAGGGTTTTGATAGGTGACTACAAAATAAGTCTAAATTGCCATCCTCTTATGTGAACCAACCACTGTGATTTGACCGAATTCATCATTGTAGGTCAAAAGTACATAAAGTCTTATCAAAAATTAATAACATACTTGCAGCAACAGATCAGATAACTTAAGAACAACCTGTTGGCAATTCTTACAGATCTTTATCAGTGACATCTCACAGTTATCGTTAGTGCCTCCTCAGACCAGGTAGACCCATCACACATGTGGCACTACTTAACACATGCACAGTTCGAGGATACAGAGACTAGGGTCAAGGTTACAGTTCCGATACTGTCGCCGATAGGACGTGGGCATGTGGAGGACAAAGCAATCGGAATTCATACAATCGGTCGATTAAAGTGACCAAATAGTCCACCGTGTTCATAGTGAAATATGTGGTAAGTAAAATTTTAGATCTCAGCCTACACGCCCGCCCACATTAGTCATGTATATCGATCACAAATAGTCACCTTACACTCAAGAGCTCGCCTTAATTGGTTCTGTTTACAAAATGTTTCTTCATGATTGTTTCGATGGGCTGTGTACTCGTACACATTTGTATAGTTACATATTCTCTTGCTGGCCTCCAGATCACTCACTAAGTTAGCATATCACACACAATCGGCTGTTGCATACAAAAATGAAGTACATATTGACGAAGGGTCTGAGCTTCACAGCAGGTGCAGAATATCGACAGTGTAACATAAGTTGAACAAAAGGAAACGGGAACTGGTCCCGATTAACTGGCTGGTATGAGAAAGCTCACAACAAGTTTACATGTGCACCAGACCGAATTCTAAGTTTGGCATCGCGCTTGTAGCCTTCACAGGTCTATAGACCTCTTACCCAACCGCTGTGTAAAAGTGGACTGAGCTTGGCTTTCCATTTACTTAAAGATATCCAGGAGTACATTTCATTGCCACGGTCGGAATTTGAACTGAAACAGAAGTCCTAGTTATGGTGATATTGATTGGATTTAACAAGGCAGTTGTAATTTCTCTTTTCAAGGTGTTCGGAAAGTGTGAGTATTGCCCAAAACCGACTGTTCACCCGGATATTTGCGTGCGATAGATTAGACGTGTCTTTTTTGAGGTCAGTGACGTAGTGATTAACAAGACTGTCCCACAACAGTAAGTTAGCAGTGCAAACTCAAGTCTTGGCCAAGGTGTGCACTGCTGGCAAGCTCTAACATAAAGGGAAATGGTGTCTGGTGCTCATTTTCTATGGATACTTGCTGGAATTTTCTCAGGAATACGAAAGATGCTATTGATATACAATTGACATCACTGCCAGCCAGGACTTTATTGTATTCTTCGGTTGACAGCTTTAAGCAAGCTATCTTTGTGCTGCTTTGCTATTTTCACCTTCACCACCTTCGAAAGAATTTGATGGCCTACGCAAACTTATTTGTTTCAGGAGACAAAGCAATCACACCATTAACCCTTACGTTTTATTAACAGTAAGCAGTCTTATCCGGCGAGAAGCGAACAAATTGTGATGATCACAAACTTCCAGTGAATCAATTCCCAAAGAATGGTATGCACTCTGCGTCTTGAAATAGTTATGCGTGTAGGTACTTAAAAACAACTGACTCCGGAACAATCGACTGGCATTAAATGCATATCAATAAAAATAAACTTTCGAAAGTGTATATTACAAACAAGTGTGCAGAACAGTGTGATTAATCATCAGATCGGACAACTAGCAATACAGCTCACCTTCTCTGCTTCACCTTCATTTGGTTGTATGGTAACCGATGACGGTGCAAATGGAGGCAACTGCATAGGGAGAGAATAGTAGTGAAACGAGGGAATAGAGAAGAGTGATTAAATAACAACCCAGAATTTTGTGAACGGAACCTGTGAAAAAATAAGTGGTCATATGGACATAAGAGTGTATTGCAGCCAAAGAATACAATGTGGGTTGGGTACTGAGTGAGGGAGTGAGGAAAACAGTGAAGGTTGAAACATTTGTGGGACGGATTGGCAAGCGGCTGTGGTTGAATTCTGATCAGATACACAGAAGCAGCCGGACTATGTGAAGCTCGACACTCAACGGACGAGGCAGTAAGCGAAACGATGGGACTCTATGAGTTAAACAGGTTATTTAAGAGTTGCACAGAACACCAGAAACACAGTAAATGAGTCTGTGGCACATTTATTTTTCTTTCGTAAGAAGAGCAATCACGCCCGAACTAGTCGTCATTCAGTAACCAGTGCGCATGGTATGACGGCAAAACTGTTGGGTATTGGTCACTCTGATGCTCAGAAACTATGCGATCATGCTTTCTTTACCGCACACTTCACTTAGAAATCAGTCTTTGTGCACTTATTTCGAGCTACATAACGAACACTGATGAAAGACCACATAATTACCCTTAAGAGGAAAGAGACCTTGTACAAATCCAAGTTAACTGCGAATAACAGCAACGCGTCTGTTGGACTCCTCTAGTTATTCTGTCAATAAGTACATCTGGTGCGTTAGGTAATTTTGGAGGCAACAGAGCACAGCACAAGACAAGCTCAGTGCTCACAACGCATGGGGAATTCGTTTGAGTTTGACTGCCGGGAGAATTTCATTTCTACCCCTTGCGGCCAACCTGTCTTTAACCAATGCGCTTCAGTGTGCTGCTGTGCGTCTGACAAAGTTTTTGGTCTACGATCGTGTAAGCCATGTAAATGACATTATGGGCCTTTGGATCATGACTCTCCGACTCGGGTTTTGTCTCGTGGTCCCTGTCATTCAAAGAAACCGGCCATCCCAGGATTTTCACTCTATTACAAAATGCACAGAAATGAGTGTTCAGAACAGCCAGTTGATCTTAACTTGATGGGTGGTTCCAGCGTAGATGATTGAGCAGTGTGTTGAAACTTTTACTTACTGACGACGTCACCTCATTCGGTGATGAAATGATTGTAGTCTAACTGACAAAATGTATTTCCGTTTATGTCTACCACCATTGTAACTGGGACGTGGCAGTTACACCGTCGTTTCAGTAGAACCAATTGACGCATTAATCATGCGTGTCAATCACGACGAAAACGACGGGCTAGCTTTTATCGGCTGCGTTCAGAACGACCATTTGCACTCCGTACAGGCGTATTTGCCGCTGTTGTTTCACTCAAACGGGACCACAAAACACGCATGAGGTAAAACTGACTTATCCGTCACATTACGTACAGCCAAGCCATTTTCACTATAAAAAGCTACACATGCATAATTACACTATCTGGTGTCTGACTAGAGTGATACAAGCCATACTGCGTGTGCATGCAGCCAAGAAAGATTCACTTCGTTTTTAAGCTGATGTATCTGTGAAGCTGGATATTTGCCAGTGGTGTAAAGGCTCACGATGGTGATGGGTGAGCACTGTTCATACTTTGAAGGAGGGGTCAACAAAATTCAAATGTAACAGTGCGCATGGCATTCTTATAATCGCAACGAACGAAACGAATTTAACGCCATACGGAAGAAAGTGTCAGAAAGTACGTTTTAACGTGGAACAGCAAACGGAGGTATATGTGACTACATTTTTAAGATAAAATCAAAAATGCCTTCCTGACACCAGCACTTTACTGAAAGGGAGAGGGCTAAAAATTTGCTTTTGATATTATAAAGAAACCATTATAAGTCGACTTTGGTTGATCACTTGAAACCCTGCAACAAAATGCTAGCACCCCATACGTATTGCTCACAAAAACTGACTGAGAATTTGCGATACCACATGAGGGCTACTCCTTCGCAAAGTACAGTCCCGATGAATGTCCCCGACTAGGAGGAACTGTACCAATAAGTTAATTCCTACTTACGAGCAGCACGAAATCCAACTTCACATTCCGATGTCTTTTTGGGCTGGCTGATTTCATCGGCAACGATTCAGTTCTACCTTCAGCCATATTAAAGCAACATATAGACAGTATTCTGACAGAGTTAGTTCTATCACCCACACAAGTAGCCTAAGAACTCATACGCATTTGCAGCCCTTGAATGCAACAGCTTGATTGTGATGTGGTCACCTTACAACGGCAGTGAACTGGCCTAAGTTCCGCTTGTCATTCCAACACAAGCTCGGTGTTTTGAAAGATTAGCCAACATGTTTAGTAAAATGTGTACGCTGCAAATGAAAATGACTGGTAATTAGCTTGCACACGTCCAATTCGTCAACCAGTGTTTACTAAAAAAGTTTTCCCCTGCAGTTATAATAAAGTTCGTGACCGAAACTTGACTCAGCAGTTAATTTTATCAAGGCAGACATGATGTAACCTCTTGAGACTACTCGGTGTTTTGGTAGTAGCATACGGTCAGAATCGGAGACATAAAACCCGTAAATGAGTTGAAAATAGGTTTATATTCTCTCACTCGAAAGCACATATGAACGTTATCTAGTACAAGTATACAAGGACGGTTTCTTACTCTCAGGTACCTGTTAGTTCGGTTTTTAACTACGTTTAACTCCCTTTTGTCCTGCTTACACTTTGTTAAACGGTACATTTATACCTAAGAACATAGACGAAAGAAGCATTACCGAAGAAACTTGTGTTAGAAACAAGACGTTTCCGAGATCATGTCATCGTTTCTAGTCTAGGCAGAGTGTAAACCTAAATTTCCGTTAGCAAATGGAAAGTACATATTCAGTTTTTGATGCTATGTTTAAGTGCTGCCTCATACCAATGCATACAAACATGGTAAGCGTCATGTTGCACGGATAATTACACAACACTATAGTGAAGGCTATCTATTTAAACCGTTAAACAGTCATCAATTTTTAAACCTCCTAAGACATTTAAAGTGGTGAGTTCACGAGTCTCTAGGTTACTGTTGAATCACTTGGATACTTTATTAACACGACAAATAACCAGTGTTCCAAGATACTAATCTAGTCAGTTTCAAATGTGAAAACGTTGATAATGGAGAAGGTTTAGCATTAAGAACGACAAGTTAACTTTTCACATGTCAATAAAGAGTGGGGTCAGTTCCACAGAAGTGGGAGTACTGAACGACAGTGTCGATTGCCTAAGACAACCACAGGCAATACGGCAGGATTAACGAACCCAGCCCTATCAGCACGTTGTTTGACAGTCGAAGACGACAGGTTCTTGCACAACCGCTGGGGTGAAAGAAACTGTTGTGAAATCAGTTGGAATAGTCACCTAGAAATATGCTTAACCCTAAGCTGTCGTGAATCTCGGTTGACAGAACAATGTCGACCAGTTCTTCAAAAATATAAAAACCTAACACAGCCAGATCGTTGGCATGAAACTGAATGCATACCGTAACAACGTGCATCACATTAACATACGGTCGTCATGTATAGCCAACATATGTTTGTTACTAGTGGAATGGAACAAAATTACAGACAAGCAGTTTATACTTCTGGTTAGTTGTGTTGTTACTTACATGAAATTTTATTCAACTCCCATTGTAAATAAACAGTGGAATTCACTGTCGACTTTGTTAAACCTCTTCCATAAAACACATCTTTCGCACAGCATGATATAGAACCCCTATAAGTCCTCGCGAGTTAACATTGCTGATTGCTGCTTCATATGGAAAGTTTCATCCCCATTCGTTCGTGAATATTGTTCAGAGTGAAAACACAAAAGCCAAGACCAATTTTAGATGATGTCTGAATTATGACGAACAAAATCGCAGAATCTCATAATTAATTTTTTTTTGCCATGCTATCAAATTGCGTGAAGGTAATTTTTTGCATAATTTGATCAACATCACCAAACAGGTATGCAAATTTAGAAGTGTTGTGCGATGTTCTGTCTGAAAATGTTCGACAAGTTAAGAGGAACACCACGACTGCATTGCCTGAGAAAATCTTCACGAACTGAAGTATCCCAAAGCATAACGTTATATGTGTGATACTTCTGTCAATAAAAATAGAGCTTGTCGAAAATGAACGTTATTGTTCGGAGGATATTTTTCGCAGTTAGATGTCTCCTTGTGATATTTTGCCACACACGTTTTTGATCCGTTAGCTTGTATTTGCCATTTTATTTTCGCATCTTTTTTGTTTAATTGACATTAAACTAGTAAAAGGTAGTGCGTTCAAAACTCATTGGTTGTTGATAGGTACATTCACAATTTTTTAAGAGAGACAACGTGTGTTTGACAGTTACTAACTTCCGCGTTTTCTAATCGGGCAATGCGGAAAATATCGTTTCAGCCTCAGTTTAAGTTTCTTCTCAACAAAATCAAAAACAATACATTTCTGTGCAAAATTACTGTGTTAAAACCTTGCTGAAATAAGAGAACGTTGTAATCTTTCGAATATTTGTTTAGTTAAACATTTGTTCGTGAAAAACTTGAAGGTTAAATTTACAACAGCGAATTTTAATTTTGTAGTCAGTATGTTTCATACATGCTACATGATATAAAACAACTTGAGTATGTAGTTTTGTGGGACAGTGAGAGATTTCACGTACGTTATTCTCTGTGTTGACCTAGCATACACGATCTACAGTATAAGTATATATATACATAACGATTAAACAATAAGTAAATCCATACACAGAGTTCATTAACTAACTACAAGACAAGTTGGAGTGCTGTGCAAACACCATCCGAAGTTAACTGCTTCTTCAACGAATTATTAGAAAAATGTTTAAATGAGAACAACGTGACCATGGAAATTGTTCTCAATGATCCACCGATAGACCAAATACATCACAGTTGTATCACAGATGAATTATGAAGACGATAAACAGATAGGAACGAGACTAGTTAAATCAGTGTTAGATAGTCACCAACAAACCACTTAACCAGCAGCGTCTGATTAAATTATGATGTGAAGGATGGAGAGCTATACTTCCAAAACGAAACAGGCCCTGGTTCCAACCATGATCAGAATTCAGAGACTTGCTGGCCGGGGCTGGATGACATTTTTTCGACAAAGTGAGCACACTGTACTCACTATGGTAGAAGGACCTGCATCTATCAGTTTTGCGAATATGGGGCTGTTTCCTGACGACGTGATTCAACTATCGAGCCAGACTCAACAGTGACCACAAACCTGCACATGAAAACATCGGGTCGAGCGATTAAAGTAACCGATTCCAAAAGGGACGACTAAACGAGTGTACTTGAGGGAATGCTGCAGAGTCAGACGTTTACATAACCGGAAACAAACCATAAATCGGGTTGACGGGAACAAGCAGTTCACTAGCGAAGTTATCTCGTAACAGCGGCAATGGCACAGTCTTCTTGTTTCGAAATAATTGTTAGCCTTGAGTTTCAAATACACAAAAGACCAACAACCATGATGTTACTGGACGTAGAACTTTAAAACTTTGTTTGACCACTTCTGTGGTTCAGCTCAAGCGTCTGCTGACAATCTTGCGTGGCTAAAAGCCAAATTTGCTGTTTTCACAAACAACTGAACATCTACTCTGCTTGAACGAATCGCTTCTGGCTGTAAAAACACACACATTAAAATAGCCTGACAAATGACTCGCAACTAATAGTTGATTGTTCTCCGGTTATGTTTTCAGTCAGTGTACCATACTTAAAAGGTGAACCACAACATCAACTCTAGCCATCAATGTGTTGTAAAACGTTTTGTCGCAAGTAACCAGTTCGAAGTGTTAAGCATTAAGTAACATCTTGCCATACAGTTGTGTTAATGCACTTAAGCTTCAAGTGAGGTCAGCGGGTGGCTGTGAATGTGCTTGTCTCTCATTCATTTAGAATAAGCTCGGAGTGGTCCGGTTTCGTGGCTTTCTTATTTAGTTCGCCAGTTGAGAGTAATCACCTGATTCTGAGGCGAACTAATTATTCAGATACAAACAACTGAGCTGACTAGATTTTAATTCTAATCGTCACCAGTATTTACTTACACCACGCGATGGAATTTCAAGGTTGTTCAAGCCTGTACAACCAAATTCAAAAGAGTTCATCCCAGAGTGACAAATCAAGCTAAACTATGTCAGCTCAAGCTTTTGCTTCATACAACATGAGGACAAAACTTCCACCATGCCATACAGGACGAATTCTGTTTGCTAATGATAGATCATTTTCGTGAAAACAGCCCTTTTCTCTGGTTGATGTAAACAAAAGTGATAAATCGCTGGGACGAAGGAACATTTTGGCGGATATTGTAGACCTCTCATGCAAAAAGCGAACGAAACGGTGATGTACGGTAACAGGTCGGGTTCTGTGGATATTGAGTGGCTGAATTTGATGTGAAACGAGGTGAATCGGATTGAGGTTCACATAAATCACCGGGGTGAGAAATTTGCATACAAATGTATTGCAAGTTCCAAGATAGCATGGGAAAAAACCGCTAGCTTGAACGTGGAATCGGATAAAATGCAGAATTACCACAAAACACAACGTCTGAGTGACGCACCCAGTATGGAGGGAAGCAAGTCTGCGCAAAACCTGCAACCAGATATTTGGAGAAGCATAAACATTCCACTCATTTCATCTGAAGTATCAGTAGTTATTCTTAGAACGTATGAGTGATAGATCTTCTGGGAGTCATATATCGTAAGACAGAAAACCTCTTAAATATTGCACACAATCACGACCGAAACGTCAGTTTCCGAATATGCGACAACGGGATGAGGGGTTAGTAAAATGAGTAGTCAAACACATCGTAACAAACATGAAAAACATTTCACTATTTGTAGGAATTTAGCTTCATCAGTGCGTTTGTTGTTGGATGAGGGAAAAATGGTCTCCGTTTGAGCGTTCCTGTCTCTGTGTTGTTCAATGAAAAAGTTCGTGGAACAGCTTTGTGGATGAAAAAGAAACAGTGAATGGAAATAAATAAAAACCAGATTCAATAAGACAGCTGGCTGCAATCATTTTAACAAAGAACACTGAAATACCTTGAAACAACACTCTGACAGATATGTGCACGTGATGATCTGTCAGACTGAACCAGTATAAGAATTAGGAATATTGTAGTGCCGGTCGTCGTTGACCTGCTGAACGTCCATCCCTTATAGATGAGAGGTGTGCCAGCAAATGGGCCGAATTGTGGGTGTTTTCCACGCAAGAACTATGTCTCCTGTGCAATATCTGCAATTACTTGAGAACTGACCTACTTCTGTCAGTCATTCGGTGTACGGGTTTCTCCTGAGCCCCAGCCTGTTATCAGTGGCTCGTTTCTGAACACTTTCAGTAAGTCCCATATCTCGCCCAAGACAAAGGCGACAGACCTGTATGTTCAATTTCACGTGTGCCCAGATAATGGAGGCGAACATATTGGGAATCGCTCCAGGGTGAATGGCCCCGAAACACTTGCCATAATGTTCCGTATTCCTCACGCCTTCTAATCATGGCCGGGCAATTTGTGGACAGACTCAGACTGTCTGTCACTATGATCTCTAGATCTCACTCGCACGCTCACACGACTAAATTTGTGTTGCCAGCGAAATGGCGAGCACAGTTTTGATGCAGAAATTACATGACTTTACAATTGTTGACAATCGATGATGAGTCGTTTCTCATGGACCACTGATGTAAGCAGTTCGGATCGTTTAGTAAGATCACTCATCGTCCCCAACACTCTAGAACTCGTCACAGTCTCATGCCATCGGCATAGATCAACACAAACGTTTTGACTATTCTAGTTAGTTCAAGCACGAAAAGAATGAATAGCAGTGATACCAAGATTGATCCTTGTGGAACGCTGCTGGTGGCTGAGAACAACTATAACGGCTATCCATTCCGTTGAATTTGAGCCTACGTTTCATCAAATAATCCTCAAACCATGTGAGTAAGCGCGCATGGAGGTCATACTTATTCGGTTTCCACAGTAAGATGGAACGAACAACTCTATCGAATGCTTGGGATTAGTTAAGGTAAACCCCATCGATGGCAGTCCAGCGTCTGCAGCCTTCGCTCAAACATCACGAGCAGTCAGCAGCATGAGTATTTCCTACGAAAGCTACGCTGCTCCTCAATGATGAGTTAAATATTTTCTACCTTCCCCGGGAGACATTCATTTGGTAATCTGTTTAGAAACTACTGCAAGCAAAGCTGGTGGTCGACAGATTGCCGAGTCACGTCCACACCCACATCGGAAGGTGAATGTGAATATGAACTGATTCCAAGCCCTCCACAGACGGTTGACTGGCGAGGAGCGATGGGAAATTGTTGTGAGCGGCTCCACCAATTCTGTGGCACAGTATTCCAAGGCGACAGGGGATATCATTTCTGCACCGGGTGATTTGTGTTGACTTTTCATCTAATTTGATTATCAATTGTGACTGAAATTCGAGACAATTCAGTTAAATTGGCATCAGCACACCCGAAAGTCGTTCGTGTTTCGCAGTTATCGACTTTACCGTACGGTTTACACAGAGTGTCTGCCGCTTCTGCATCTCTATCGGGAAGTCCATTTGAGGTTTACAGTTGCAAACTGCCAACCTCACTTTAGCTTTTCAGAAGGACCGCATTGATAGCAAAATAGATCCTCCCCGGTTGTAGCCGTGGTAGGATTGCGCCACATGACATACACAGCGAACGCGAGTTCAGTTTGTTCCAGTTACCACCTGTCCAAGGCTGAGCGCATCAGTATACTCAGGTGCTTGGTTCTACCCCGTAGACATCTAGGCTCTCTACTAGGCTCAGGAGCTTCCACCTGAGCGTGGTTGTTAACGACATCAGATGTCACTCGACGATGAGCTTCTGGTGATCGTCTTAGCTGGATGTGATGAAGGTCCCAGGGCATTCAATCGTGCCATGGCGTGGTTTGTAAACTTCGTCTTGTTTCAGGCCATCAGACCCTTATTTTTTGGCAAATGTTAGTTGGCCTCCTGGCTTATCCGATTAAATATGTAGCCGCTACATCATGATATAACACGCTGTTTCATCTAGCAGATCTGTGTTAGTTTTGCTCAAATGAACACACCAGTAGCGAATACATTGTTACCTTTCAGGAAAACCTCGAACAAGATATCCTTTGGAAACTAACACTGTGTGATTATAAATATCTTTGCATCAGAAATATCCTACAAAGAAATGAACTTCATAAAACCATTCTCGAAACACTCTTTGAACTGGGCTAGGTTCCTACTGCAAAAGGCAGGTTTATCAGACAAAAATGAGCTTTTTTACGCATTTACTGCAAGGCGCATTACCGAAGTTAGCCAGCAACTCTTCTACATTGTTCTGGTATGTCATCATCCGATTTGTACCCTTAATATAAACGCTCATCAAATATTCACTGCGGTCTGTTTGGAATACATGTCAAAGATGTCTTCTCCAAAAACAGTGCAGGGCTTTTACATACTATACGCAATGACTCGGTTACTGAACCCGGCACTGTATGGAAACAAATGCTGGATGGGTTGACGTTGAATATTTTTTTGCCCCCTTCTTCTAGTCCCCATTACTTTTCCTAAAGTAAGCCGGTGATTCTTGTATACTGTTTGATGTTTTCGTAAGTGTCCGAATGAGACGGAGTTAAGGGGGGTTGGCCGATTTATATTTCCATCCAGATGGCATATAACAACACTTCATAGGTCCAGGTACAGCGCATTTCAAGCAATGCATTGCAAGCACTGCTTTGTTTTTCCAGAGAGTGGGCTATCGTGAATCGAATAAGATAAAGCAGCGAGACCTTTTTTCATATTGCTTCATTCAATTATAATAGATACCTTAAAGCTAGACATGCAGTAGGGAACAGAGAGGGTCTAGTAGCTTCCGGCTATCGTGTGTAACTGGGTTACCACACGGTCAACCATACTGAATTTTGTAGTTCAAAGAGCCCAGGGCCACCATTACTGCTCACCTTTTAAAATCCTAAGGTATCCAGGGTCGATCAAAGATGGAGTATACTACGCAGTGATCTTCGCTTTGAGGTTTCTGCGTTAGTTTCACTACCGTCTCAAAGTGACACTGAATCCAACTGGAACACTTTTAGTGTTCGGGTGAACTTTCAGAAGACCCCTTCCAGTCATAAGAGATAGGATCAGATTTACCACTTGTCAGACGCAGTTAGTAACACGTGTCTTTGAACCACCCAAAATCCGGAATTCTCTTCGTGTTCACATGAAGCGACCATGTTCATCGTTAATTTACTGAGATTAACATGAACATAGCCGAACTGTTTTATTAAGGCAGTCCGCTGGTCAGTTTCCAGGGACACGACATTATTCCTGTTAACTATACTCGGTAATTATGCGATTCAGACTTTTCAACCAGAGTGAGATAATTGAGTTCACCACCAAGATCCCACGACAACGCTTTAGACACTCACCACTGAGTGCCATCGTCTCGTCAACCTCAAATACGACGCTGCAATGGTCGAACTGGTGCCGTACACAACGTGCGCTGCGGTTCATCCATACACAATTCGGGCAATGGTACGCGAGCCCAGAATCTCTCACAGCATCCCGGCCCTGGTTCACTTCCCGCAGAACTTGGCTCGCATCCTTTGCGCTCATACGCCAAGAAGTCACCTCCTTCCCCGTGCAGGCATTGCGGCGCCTGGCACTTTCATCGTGATTGTCCTCGCAGACTCCACGGTTGATCTTAGTGTAGGCAACTGGTACACAAGGACGAGTTCTGCCAATCCCGGCACATTGACAATGGTCCCTCTATCTGCAAGCGGCGGTACAAACCCAAGTTCAACTCGAGGCTCAGACCCAAATAAGTTGGCAGATCCCTAAGTCTGCTGACTACCTGTCAAGTCAACGCTCCCGTTCGACAGAAGTTCGTAGCGGTTAGGATAAAAGACTTTCCAGTTTGATTGCAGTTGGATACTCCATCGGACATTCAGAGAATCTCTGGAGAACGCTTGGCCGTCCTCCGATTCGACAAACGTCGCAATCCACCACGAGCGCCTGTGGAGGCCTTTTGTAATTGTCTGGCCAATTGTAGTGTTGAGTCTCATTCTGCGGCACAACTATTAACGGCTGCTCCTACGTCTCTCGTTCGAATCTCAATTTTCTCGGGCTCGACTAAAAAGAACAACTTGGCCTGGCCGATTTTCCAATTCGAGCATTATACAACCATGTGCGGTCCTCCCCTGTGCCATTCGACGCAACAACTGAAATCGTACAACGGTTCGCGTCAGTTTTTCAAGAAGGCTTGAGACTCTGCTCTAGGACCTAAGCAGTCCGGCATCTCTTTCCCAGAGTTCAATCTGTCTTTCGTCCGAAAAGACCGGTACCGTATGCAGCTTTGGCAGTTGTGGAACCAGAGCTCAAGCGCTTTGAGAAACAGGACGTCCTCATTCCTGCAACCGTACAACTGACTTCTCCAACGGCTATTGCTACTATCAGCACTGTTCGACAACCGTTCAGTTAGCATAGCCCCACCGAAACAAATGTGTCTGACAAGGGTACCCAGTTTACTTCGCTCAATTCAGAGAATCCCGCCGCCGCAACGCCATGAAACACGTTCGGTCACTTCCACATTATCTGAAGTCCAACGTGCAATCAGAACGCTTCGTCGAAACACCCAAACGTGCCCTTCTCAAATCGCGTGGAGAGGGGACTTCGGAAGAAATCTCAAAGCAACTCCCACTTGTTTACCGGACGGCTCCTAACAAGTTGCTGAGCAGTAACTAATCTCCTGCCAAAGGCCTTATGGATCGTAAACTGCGAACAAGCCTGACCTCCATGATTCCGACGAAAAAACCAGAAAGAAACAATTTTCTCCAGACGAACATGCCTCGCTACCAGCTCAATCATCTGTCTGCACCAATGATCGTCGATCCGACCACAACCAGTGGGCAGAAGGTGTAATAACGAGATGCCGGAGTAAGGTGCTTCATGAGATTTCCGTTACTAGAAACACTTAGGCCGGCCAACGCAATCAACTCCGGCTACGCCATGCTGTCAGTAAGGAAACCCGTGACGACCGGGGAACTATACCGCCTACCCACTCCTGGACACGTTCGAACTTCCAGAAATGCCGCCTTTACTACCGGCCGCCGAGACAAGACCTCAAAAACGTCGGACCCATCGACAACGCCTGCCGCCGACTCGCATTTACGTTGACCCGAGGAGGATCAACTAATACTAATCTTCTTAAGGGAGGTGTCGGGAAAGTCGCCAGTTCTTCAAAAATATTGTGCGACAAAGGCTAGCAAAGGCACTGGCGGGTGACCTTCATAGTTGGCACGCTCATGCGCCACTTCTTCCTTAAATCCTTGAGCCAAATCTCTGACGCCCCATCTACGCGCCCCACCGCTCACATGCTTACATCCCGCCTACGCGCATCACTGTAATATTCAGCTCATCATTTGGTCCGCCTTTAAGTTGGTGAGACTAGATCATGTTCACATTCAACAAGTCAGCTACTTTCTGAAAAAACTGAACAAGCTACTTGAAGAACATGTTAGAACGCAAGTCGTGGTTACTGTTCACTTTGATGCGTAAACGAAAGCGCCACTCCAGCCGGAAGGATTGCGCTTGATGATCAAAAGCCCATATATTTTCAGTTAGTTTCAGAAATCTTAATGTTTTCAACCGAGGAGGCGGATGGCACCAAGGTTATTTATTCGGGGAAACCAGTGCACGGGTTGTACGTCCCAACCGGACTACAAACAAAAACACTCATTCGCACACAACAGTGATCTGAGGATGTTCCGATCGCTATGGCCGCCAATTCTCAGTTCCTTCATGTAGTAAAAGCCATTGCATGTGATGCTGCCCTCCAATGATCTTTCTCGTATATCTCCGTATTTGTCCCGCGGTTATTTCGATCCATGCTGTCGCCTCGCTACTGAATAGTGGTGGTGTCAGTAGCAACCGTCCGTCTTCACTACACTGATAAGCTTGCCTAGCAGAAACATTATATAAGCTGTAGGAAATTTCGCCACCACAAAAAACTACGGTACTCACACAAACAAATGTCGAAAACGTTAGAAATTTCATCGCTGTCCTGTTACATACTCTTATTCCGTGTCACGGCATCAAAATGAATTTACTTTAATTAAATTAGGTGCGTTCGTTCTGTACATTTGTGCGGCCTAAGGTGGACGATGAACTGAACACCTAGTGTGGCTAGTGTACATCAGTAATCCATATACGCTTGTTCCTAGTGCGATAGGAATGTACAGTGCTGCACGCGAAAATACCTATGTACAGTATGGTTCTTTGCAATGGCCCTCTCCTTTTGAGAACCACTGTGAGTAAAAGGCCAGTTTGAAACAAACTCAGTGATCACCGTTTTAGATTGTAGTCGCTCACATATTGACGACTGTCACCAAGTTCTGCATAGGTTCGTTTTTGAGTTTAAAATCCTTTCGTGCTATGGTCAAGTACGTAGGTTGTCTGCTTGATTCACGTCACTGAATAATTATTGATTTTAACTTGGCGCATCAATCTTAGAGTTGTGCGCATCGTGGAGAAACAGGTGATCTTCCCATTCCCGGTAGGAGGAAAATATCGGATGTTTTAAAGTACAAAACACTAACAGGATACCAAACAAATAAAAGAAAGTGTTAAAATGAGGTGACTCAACTTTGCCTACTGTGACGTGGTCCCGGGCAGTACATGACCGGCGAGGTATGTGAAATTTTCTAAAGCGGCCAATTTGTAACAGACTTGTAGAAAACGTTTCTATTGCTGACTTCAACTTGTTGGTTGACGATACCACTGATCCATCTGAAGCTACTGACACTTTCTGTTCACACAGTAGCCTACATTTATGTTCCAACTACCGATGCAACCAAGCCGAAGGAAACTCACAGTAGACCAATAAAATTGCAAATTACAGGGCTGTTAACATAGTTGGGTTATTCCAAACCGAACTCCAAATTTTGCAGGCATGCTGTTTTGCTTAGGTGATGTTTTTACTGAGAAAAACATTGGATATCGAGGTAGAGGATATAGAACTCTAATTCCAAAATGGTACCTCCAAACTGCGCCCAGAAGTATGCAGTTCCGAGAAGTCAAAATTATTTTAGAAACGCGTTCTTATTGTAACGAGTAAATATTTGGCCGTCAGTGATCTTCAAAGTTATGATTAGTGGTATTCGATACTGCTTCCAGTGTTGTTTCCCGAATTCTATCAACACCAAACAAACTACGTAGGTAACCGCTTGTGGTATTTTTATCAAAGTATTGTTAGCAACTATATAATAAGAGCAACTGTATGAATGACTAGAAAAATTGAGGAATTCAACCCAAAACAATTAGTCCGCTAGATGACCGATTTACTAATGGAAAACGATGAACATGCTACAAGAACACTGTGTTCTAGCACATAAAAAACAAAGTACATAAACCTCAGGTAGTTGTGCTGCCCGCATTTTTTAAATTTCAACTCACATAAGGAAGAGATTCGCACAAGACCGACCACCACTTCGAGTAGATCGGTGGTGCTGTTTTTCGTACACCAATTTCTAACATTTACAACTCCAGGCTAATTGAATAATGCTTGTCTGTTCTAAGCGAATCTTTCCGTAAATCTCTTAAAATGTGCAGACAGAGGAATATATTCAAGAGATTTTGTCCATACTGTACACCAGTAGCAAATTCCAGTCTATCGACAAATTTGGAAGGGTGACTGATATGGAATGTTAAGTAGGTCGACGCTTTGAGTTGCCGTACTTACACGGGGTGACCGAGAAACAGGTGCTCAGAAGCTAAAACACGGGTATTTATCAACAACACAGTTGTATGCTTTAATTGAAGTACAAACAAGAATAAACACTCACAATCTAATTAAGGAATGGTGCTTTCGAACACATGGAATCTCTCTGCTTAGTAAATGCATTAAAATTATAACAGAAAATTTACCGTTAGCCTTGAAAACTCAGCTGATTTGTTTGCAGTTCCTGATAGTCAGCCAAGTAGACAAATCAATCTGCCTGGTGGACTTCCCATCACCATTTACACACGTTTAATTTCTTGAGACTAGAGATTTGATACAATGTGGGTGTAGTGAATAGCGCTGATACGAAAATTCTTACTGAGTTGTCAAATCCTTCCTTACTGCCCTCTATGTAAACGTTCATAATACCCTTCATCGGCACAGTCGTAGACAAGGTATAGGGAATCCACTAAGGTTCATAAGTGTTTTTATTGTTCTGACGGTAGAAAGTTGGTTGATCAAAAAAAATTCAGTGATGCAGCCATAACTAGGTTAGGCGTGTTTATACAGTCTGCACAAAATACCAGAGGTATGGTGGAACACACGTATCTGTTGTGCAAAGCTGGCAGTAATACGTGGACTGTCGTGTAAACTACCATTCTCAGACATTCTCATCAAGGGCATGAATGATAAATCGATGGAGTGATCTGTGTGTCGGAAGCCAACCTGTACTGGCAAGTGCACACAAATAACAGGCTTCCGGCGAATTTAAAGCAGGGGGTATATTAGTTTAGGCTCTGTTTACAGGCGTTAAACGGGATTTTTCAGTGTGCTCTTCAACCAACAGGCTACGGTTGCCCACTGTGGCATGATGGATATCCGATGAGATCCATTAATGGACAGGGTCAGTGAAGGAAAACTGTGAACAAAACCAGTATGGTTGAAAAAACAATAGTCTACAGCGAAACATCATATAAAAATCACCATTCTTCAATCCGAAGTGCACGATGCATCGACTCATTGAACTCGGATAAATTTCGTAACTGAACCAGCAATCACTGCATGAATTCACCAGATACCTCAGATACCTTCAATCAAGATTGTCAGTCTGTATTTACCTACTGGTGTGTTAATGCAGCGGAAGTTCTATCGGCAGAAACATTAGGTATCTGAAATCTAAGACTACACGGTCTAATCCACTCGTCCCGGGTGCACGTAAAATCCCGAACTTATGATGACGAAATATCACCAGGCTATCCCCAGTTTGACACAATTCGTTGTCACTCTAATCCTCATTTTGTACAGCTCGCCGAGGGTATCGTAATTAAGGGCCTTATGCCACCACTATATGTGCAGAAACAACCATACGTAAGTTTGCTACTCTCATACACTCAACCCTTGGCCACATTAATCCACCACCCATTTTAGCCTCAATCCACTTCACTAAATATAGATTTGGTTCCACATTTTGTTATTCGGCAGTACGGAATGACAAAATCCACAACGTCCATCATTCCAGTTCTATTTGCTGAAGTACCACATACTATTGGATTACGCCGTATGGCTGGTGAGACATTTGACTGTTCTAACACGTCGACTGAACAGTGATCCATATGTACAGGGGGGGAGCAGTACAAATAAGGGCTCATTATGCTCAGTATGCGAAATTGTTTTGCACTCCTGATGACAGAACATACTAACCCGTGCTTCGGATCTTCAGAAGGCAACCGAAAAATTCCACCTTCGACGGAATAGGAAGCACCAGCCGATGTAATCGGATCGCTTCAATAAACAGTAAAAGAGTGACCATCCAGTGTGACGCCACAAAAGCTACAGATGTTACGTGAGAAAAATTATTGGGGCAATTACGTAAAAATATATCACGGCCGACTAATAAATGTGTACAGAAGGGGGACGACTGATTTGTTCCATGATTTCGTACACACATATCTTAGATTATTTTCATAGTGTGGGGAAGACGTAGAAATAGACTGGGACGATTAGGATAAAAACTGGGAAAACTGGTCCGGGATGCGTCCTCTCAACATGTTTCTCGTAAACAAAAGGGAATCCAGCATTAATACGCCCCATCAAGATAACAGAAGAGACACCACTACAAGAGTTCTTGGGATGTGTAGATATGGAATGAGAAAAAGAATATAGCTATAAATAAGATTAATTTTAAATAAGGCTCTGAAACGCCAAGCACAAGACGAGTTTTTCTCCCCGTTTTAAAAGCGGCCACTTCTTACGATCGAATTGCACGATTATAAATAATGCGTAGGTATGTGATGTAGACATATCCGAGAACATTATTCACATGGGATTACTAGTGTATTTTTACCGGCGCCTATAGGGATTTAATTACTCGCGGGGACCAGAGTACAAATTCTCGTCAGAAAGCGGACAGGCATTGTTAGTGAGATCAACTGACAGCGAAAATGTGGGAACTAGTGTTTGTTTCCAAAAACGGTAGACCAAAAATTGTTTGTCTAAACCTGAAAGCTGTGCCCGAAACTTGGACGGATTTCTTTATCCAATGATCTGTTAATCAACAGAAAAAAGCACAGTATACTGAATACTCATTAAGAACGTCGACCCCTTTAGAAGCAGAAAACAGCCTATCAGCATTTGAAAATTATAGGAGTGATTGAGCAAAAACAGTCCAGTTGATCAGTTGTGTAAGCGCACCGCATCAGAGTGAATGGAACCATCACTGCGCTGTAAACTTTCAACGCTTTGGGAAATTATTGTTGTGCACTAAATATCCAAAAGGGAATGCCACAGTTGTTTGATGTAGTAGAAGAACTTTATGTACTCGAATGAGCAATCTGACTGTTGTCTACGAAATACATTGGGGGAAACGAACAGAGGGAAAATGTCCGCTACAAATACTTGTAACGATAGCAGTGATAGACAATCATCCCAGTTACTGAGGACATTTAACCAATGCGAGATTTATGGTCTAACAGTTTTGAGCATTTCACCCAGAGAAGCTAAGTTATAGTGAAACAAAACATCGGTAGCAACTAAAAGAGAGGATATTTTAGTTGTGAAAAGAAAATAACTTGACCCGTCACCAAATATTATGATTTTCTGGTACGACATAGTAAAATGTTTAGCGCATACACAAGACAATTAGACAGCCAACCCCTGAGGTCATTTCGAGAGCATCTTGGTTGTAATCGGTAATAATATTTCTTGGTGACATTTCGCGTTCTACATGGAAGCCTTTTCATACCAAATGACTCCCGCACGCCAAGAATGAAACGACACAAGTGGTGATCAGCTTATCAATCTCCACTTGATTTAACGAGTGGTTCATGTGAACACAGTGCACTGTAATCAGATTACTGAAACATCCAGCTGCGTTTGGCCCTTGTGGTTTTATAACGCGCTAGGGTTGATTGCACACAGAAAACGTACAAACGTACAATGATCGATAGAGATTGGTATATTTTGGAAACGGATGGTGCAACTCAACCGGTATGTCCTGTGTGTGTTGAATTAACGATGTCTAAGAATTACTAAGAGCTCATCACGAAGTATTTAGTCTGCCAAAGACGGTCCACCAACTGTAAGAAAAAGAGTTCATTTGATACGTGAATATAATCTTGCACAACAACCCTCCCTCTGTGTCACCGTCACTAGCATATGGTATGCTTTTTGCGAATATACGGGAAACATAATTTAAGTAATGTGCACTGCTCATTTCTGGTAGCTGACCAACCCTGGGTACGCTGAACAAGCGCAGCTGACGGATCGCCGGGTATCCTATAGCATGGTGAACAATCTTAGATTATCCACGAATAGTCATGGATTTGGTTAATTTCAAGTTCAACTTCACTCATATTTGTTGCGGTCTTCGCGTTAACACAGACTTTTCAGCCAGTCTCTTTCGAAAATAAACAAGAGATTTGAGCTTTGCTGTAGCTGAAGCCGGTCGGTAGTGCGTGTTCTCGCAATGGTCAGGATAAGAACGCTGAACACCATTTCTTGGGACAACCCTGCTGACAACTGGCCTCAAATTGAGTAAGACTGAAGTGTCGAAGCTGAGCATTCGACCACTTTCGCTGGCGAGTAACGGGCAGGTTGTTTGATCTTCTCGATAAGAGACACAGTTACTGACTGTTAGGTTTCATCGATAACCTTGAGATGGAGTCCTCTTAGACAGTCCACAATCTCCGTTCAAACAATACTGGAGTGAGTGGTAGGAACGCCTGTTTTCACAGTGGACCAACGGTAGTCACACGCACTGGCCCCATATATGTGCGGTAAATCAGTAAGCCGTACATTAAATGTACAGTTTTATTCACTACACTTCTTGTTGCATTGGCTAAGGCAAACAAAATTACCGTGTAGCCTGTTAGCCACAAATGGTGTGCATCAAAGGATTTATTGCACTCGTGTGTCGACAAAACTGACGAGATGGCCACTGGCCCGAAGCAAATTAAGCAGATCATCTCTTAATGTCATATTCGTTGCAAATCTGGGGACCGAACTCTTGCGCTTCCTATGGTGAATGGCGTTCAGTTACTCATACAAGCAGCCCCATTATTTCATCGGGCTGAAAAACAAAATATAGACGACCGTCACCAAGTATTCATTAGTCAGGTGTAATGTATACAGTAGACCAGTGAATCATGATGAGAACAAATGAGCAAGCAATGAAGACGATGCATCGGTTATCTGGTGTAATCGGGTGTGGGCGTTTACGTCGCCTCACAGTAGTGACAACGTGACCTGACCTACTGGATCACGTGAGCTCGACTCCAAAACGTATCATTGGAACCAAGTAGATATAATGATTTGAATACTGACCAAACTGTGGGCGAAATGAATGTGAATTCCTCACTTATGAGGAGCATGTGATGTACAAACTAAGAATGCTACCTGCAGTTTATCGATGATAGAAAAAGGTCCTTTTGAAGTAAATCTCGCCAAAGGTGAACTGGCTCGATAAAAACATGCTGAAACTGAAACTTTTACCTTTCCAAGATGAACTCATGTCAGTATTATGGTTCTTTCTTTGTTTAACAATGTGTGGTACTCGCCTTATGTGGTTAAGTAGGACAAAGCCGAGAAACTGTTAAATGATGTAAAATCCTTCGGCTGGAGACTTCCCGATGTTCACCAAGGGATTCCCAGAAGACCATTAATGAAAGCGGGCAGAACTGCAGACAGGTGTGAGTGAAAGGCACCCATCCTCCCCCATCCACTTCTTAAAAAACAGTGTTGACTACCCTTTTGAGTTTCACTCCAGAGGGGATATACAAACTTTCTTTTTGTTAGAGATTCCGTGACAATTATCCATGAGTCAGCTTATTCTTAAATCCTCTTCCTATGAACCATCATGAGACTTGTTGAAAGTGAGGGATTTTTAAAGCATTGAAGACATTGGTTGTGGTGGCATTGAATGAGGATATCATAGGTCAGACGATACTAGGGAAAGGATTCAGTTAACTGGTCCAGAGCATAGAATAACCCACAAAATGGTCAGGCTGATGACAAATGCAAATTGCAATCTTCCGGCGATGACCGATGGTATGTAATATGTCAACCACATATTAAGGTCCAGTTGAGGAACATTGTTAAGGCTACCAAGATCTGGTCAATATACAGAAAAGTGTGTAGTCCCGTCAAATCCGCGACCATAACGTAACTTGTATCTGATCACATAGTGGGGGGATTTTGACGTCTGATAACCAAAATCTCGTGTGACTGCAATATGAGCTAGATAGGAAAAACAAACCGATATCTAGCTTCTCGTATCAGTGCGTGTGTCCCCAAATGACTCGAGACACAGCTGGAAACGTCAGGCGCGCATATAGTGACTGATAGACGACACCCAGCACGATCGGTATCAAAAGATTTAATTCAACCAGAACACAGAGTCCAGGTTTGTAATGTATTCCTCGTGGTTTTTCAGAAAATGCATCCTAGAGTTTGCTGCACCTGTGGCTGCTAAGCTTCAACATCTTCCTTTGTGTTCGAAAGCATTAGCTTTTCACATCGCGGCTGCACCGGCAGTCGGCACACCCATAATTTCAAATTTCATTTTCGTGCCTGTTTGCCGGTCCCTTAAACTATGACTTCCACCCTGTGATATCTTATCTTAATGTTTAAGCTCAGCTACATGTCCATATGTAATCAGAATGTACAAGATGTTACTCCGTAGATCCTCGCATGATTTGCGTCTACTTATTGCCTTATTAAAGTTCGTCAAGTGGACAAGCTAGCATAAATATTATACCACTGCTATAATGGACGCGAAGCTGCCATTTTCCGGCACTTTTGAAAACTGTCCAGGAAACCGGAAATTTGACGCGATTTAAAGCTGACATATTCTTCAAAATTATACAGAGTAGTTAACTTTTATTTCGACGTGACTGATCCATCGGCACACGTATGCTAGCGTTACGTATTCTGATCGAAACTTCACACTTGGAAATGGCAGTCAGAAATTTAGCTAGTGATATTGAAGCATACTGTCCACTGCGAACAATGTAACAGGCAGTTGGTTTACAAGATTGTGAAATTTGTTGTCCTGACCGTTATCTTAAAGCTGTCAGATACTTTTATCTGTTTTTGGTACTTTTACGAAGTTCACTATCATGACAGAGTAGCACTATCGAGAAATTTCAACTCACGTGAATACGAAATGGACGAGCATTCGCGGTGCCCAGTCTTGTGAGTAAGCGTTTCTGTGTGTAGGAAAGTGGGAAATTATCCGTTCGTATCTCTTCTGAGTGAGGTAACAAATGTTCAACGAATTTTAACTCCGACTGAACTGTCTCCTTCTGAACCTCTCTCGGTCCATCACTAGACTTGGGTGTTGCGCATTTCGTACGCTTGCGTGGCCAGTAACGTCGAGACTTCCGGACTGTCACGCGCTGATTGCTGGACTCTGATTCCGGACAAATTTGTCTGGTGAACACCAGAAGATCTCGCTGGAAGGTTAGCCCGAGGACGTCCAGGTCTTCGCGCCCATACCGGCAGCCACAGACGAGCATCAGGTTCACCGGCTGGCCGTCCAATTTTTGTGCATCAAACCACACGATACCGTCTAAATACCAAAGTGAAATCAGCGTAAGACGTACCGATAGTTTGTGCCGACGGAAGTGATAGACGAATAAGGCTCAGAAATCACTGGATGTTCCGCACCAAAGAATCTCAGTGTGAACATCGTATACCAGTACCGCGGTGAATTCTGATGGTCACCCGATTTCGATTAAGTTTTAGTCTAGCAATAATTCAACTAACAGTTAATCTTTTCACGCGCAGAATATCTGCATCGTTAATGTCCTCATAAAGTTGTAACTGACAAGGTAAGAAATATTTATGTGATGTTACCACCTAGCTAACTACAAGAAGCTGTGTTGTGATCAACAACAGTTCTCAGTCCAATGATCATCCAATATGCTTATTTTTCCTGGCCGGCTAGGTTTTCCTGTTAAAAACTATGTTCACAGTGGTGATTGGTTGCGAGGTGTTGTACGGCAATCAACTCACGTTAACTTATGGTTGTTATAACACCAATTTATTGACAGGTGTATCCGATTTGCAAAACAGTTTGAATCGTTTTCTGCTCAAACTAACCACAGACCTCAGTTACTGCTACAGTACCACAAATTTAGATGTGTCGCTAACTGCCAAATTGAGAGGCTGACACTAGTAGTGAGATATTGTAAAGCCACACGTATGTTACAGACATAAATGTTTCGCAGAAAAATGAACTACCTAAACGACCATGTTCACAAACTATTATTTTGACTGAACAATTCTCTCATTGATCAGGTTCCACAGTCAACCAGTGCTGGAAAGTTGGAAGTCTATTTCAGCTGGCTGATGTACACGATCACTTTGCAACCGGCTATCCTAGGTTAACGGCGAGTAACCAGAGAACCATATAACAAGATATGAATCAGTCAATGTTTACGGAGAGGAAGGAAAATGTCGATTTTCTCCCCAACTTCAACATATTGCGGTAGAGATGGTTGTTATATGGGCTGAAATAACACATTTGCCTTTTCCATATCATAAGTGATCACCTAATGTCAGTGACATTTCTGCTTTTGGTCTCATATAACTTCCAGTTTTCTTAAGTCTCATGACCTGCCTAATACTGAAAAGGTTGAACGACCAGAATCCATCATGACTGTGTTGAAATGTAGAACCTGAATCATTAGAAGATAGCTACTGAACGATGTGATATGTAACACTGTACATTTAGCTGTGAATGTGACTAGGTTGACACAGAATGACTACCAATATTTCAATTTCCTTTGTAAGGATGATAGAGGAGACTAAATCTTGAACCACGAATGGAGTATCGAGAGAGTGATAAAAACATTCAGAATATTGGAACTTAGCTGAAAATTGGAATAAATCGTTCACTTTCGGGTTATAGCTTTTACAAATTTCGCAGAAACACAGTTTGAATGTCGCATGGATTTGAAAATTTTGAGGCAGGTGTTACTGGTTGTTCTATTATTTGTGTAAACGTAGAAATCGACAAAATATTCAGATGTCATAGTAGTGTTAAGGTATAACAGAATACACTTGTAACGTACGAAGATGTTCGTCTGTTCCATTCAGTTAATAATGACAACGTTTATAAAAGCAGTCTGTGAACCAGTCTCAAGTACAGATTGCCAAAATGACTGGAAAAAGTGGCCAGAATATGAAATGAACTAACATTAGAACAAACCTTGAGAATTTTACGTCCCGCTCACTCTAACAAAAATTGTATAGTTTTAAATACTGTCTTCAGCAAATAATTCAGATCCTCAAAAGCAGCCCCAACCCACCTTAAGTATTAGGGGATATTCGATCTCTTCTTGGGGGGTAAAATCATTTAAAATGCACGAATGCAAATCAGAATCAGCGCGTAACCTTTATAAAACGTGAAATTCAAGTTGATGTGTGGTCCATCTTCTATCAGAAAAGATGGACAAGCTGACAAGCTGACAGGCACTGCATTGGTACGAAATACGAGAAATCTACCACATGGTTCGAAACCAAGTCAGCATGGCCACTGACACGTTTGTCTGGAAGAATACTGAGACTGAGAAATAATTGTCCTAAATATGGGTACCGCCTGATGCACTAACAGACAAAACAACATGGATATGGTACCCATGGATATTTGACGCAGTATGTTAGTTGAAATCTACCAAAGCCCAAAACTCACACTTTTGTAACCAGATCGAAACATTATCCAGAATTTGCCGCCACTGTCACGTATGAAGTGACTACATTAAACGACGACTGTTGGATTACGTCACGTCTTTAGTAACATGATTAACACCGTCCGAATCGATCATATGATTGAATTTACACTAAAGAGATGGTGTGACCCAGAGAAGATTTACGCGAAAGCAAAAAAACTAACAACACATTAGAACGCCTCAAAGTATTCACCAACTTCTACAGATTACACAATCGTTTATGGGTTCACAGGTTCATGGGTTGTTAAAAGGAAGGAGAAAGATTTTCGTTGGTGCATCGCTGTCTCGGTGTTCGTCGGTAAAAAAAGTGTGTGGAACGGTTTATACGTGCAAAAGAAACAGTGAATGGAAATAAATAAAAACCAGATTCAATAAGACAGCTGGCTGCAATCATTTTAACAAAGAACACTGAAACACATTGGAACAATACCCTGACAGACATGTGCACGTGATGACCTGCCAGACTGAACCAGTATAAGAATTAGGAATATTGTAGTGCCGGTCGTCGCTCACCTAGGTGCAAACCGGTTAAGGTCCAAAACACTCAATCCATTCGGCCGCGAACACAAAGTTGGACAATGCGTTCCGATGTGAACAGATCCTAACTGCGAAGCAGTTCTGTCTGCAAAGCAACTCCCTCATTCCATCACGCAACTTCAGTGAGTGATCTAATGAACGTTCATCCCTAATTGACGAGAAGAGATGTGTGAATGAATGTGCCGGTTCGTGGGGTGTTTTCCACGCAAGAACTATGTCACCTGTGCAATATCTGCAATTACTTGAGAACTGACCTACTTCTGTCAGTCATTCGGTGTACGGATTTCTCCTGAGCCCCATCCTGTTATCAGTGGCTCGCTTCTGAACACTTTCAGTAAGCCCCATATCTCGCCCAAGACAAAGGCGACAGACCTGTATGTTCAATTTCACGTGTGCCCAGATAATGGAGGCGAACATATTGGGAATCGCTCCAGGGTGAATGGCCCCGAAACACTTGCCATAATGTTCCGTATTCCTCACGCCTTCTAATCATGGCCGGGCAATTTGTGGACAGACTCAGACTGTCTGTCACTATGATCTCTAGATCTCACTCGCACGCTCACACGACTAAATTTGTGTTGTCAGCGAAATAGCGAGCACAGTTTGATGCAGAAATTACATAACTTCACACTTGCTGATAATCAATGACGGGTTATTCTTTATGATGAATTTTGACGATAGTAGAAATTTCTAAGACTCTCCTGGCATTATCTGTAATTACAACACAACGAAGGTATACAGAAAGCCAACAATTGTAATGAGAGCGGAACTCGAGTCTAGTGCTTCTTTTCGAAAGAGGCTGACTGCAAAGTCTATCTAAATGCGAACGCTGCGATCAAAAGTGAGTGATGGTCAACTTGAAAATTGTAAAACAGTTGGTCAGTGTCAGTATATCTGTGTTAAACCTTTCAAGTCGCGGTCACTAAGTCAGGTGTATGCAACAGATATTTGGAGAGTGACATTTGTTATGCGTGTGTAGTCATGGATTTAGTTTGTTAATTGGTCACACCTTCTCCTCTTCATATTTTATAGTGAAGAATTAAGGATGGAGTTACATACTTAGGAAACGATTACCACATCGAGTGCCACTCCTGTATGAATGGAAAACTTGGAGCAACTGGCGGAGTGTGAAGACTAGACCAGCGCAACTAAGGTCGGACGAAACTTATCTTGTATGAAGTTAGTTCGCCATTTTCCAGAAAGTCAACGTTGTCGACCGACTATGCACAAAGGCGGTAACTTTCGTCGCTACATAAAAAGACAATTAGTACCGAATGAAAGAATGAACATCTAGTCGCATTTTTAATAATAATGTCGATTTTTTCTTTGTTTTCAACTATGAGATTTACAAGTTGAAACAAACGTTAGTCTGTTAAGCTATAGATGCAACTAGCTATGTCCCGTTCCTTTTGGATACTACTCATTGGAATGTTAAATGTTTCTGTGGGTGCGCATAATCCGAGTCACATGTTCACTTGATGTTCGTCGGAAACTTTTCCGTGGATCATCCTAAAAATAAGTTTTAAAAAGTTGTTATATCCTTGGACCATTTCCTGTTAAACACAGAAGAAAGTCTAACATGAACTCTTGGCCGAATGTCAAGTCCAGTGAACTATTTGCAAAGCCACTGCAATAAGTGTATGTTCCGCAGACCAATGAAGGTGAAAGATCACAGATTCACTCCTTTTTAAGTTTATGCCCCGAAACATATTCCTGTACGTAATAAGTGCGTGTACTTTGAAACATAACCGGCGCAGCAGGTGAGATGAAACATGATACAGTCTAACGAATGCTGAATTTCATTAATTAATAAAGGTTTCCTGTTGGCTCTCGGACGGGTTTCCACTAACCGCGGTGTGCGATAGTGTCATGCTACACAGGATTGATGCAAGATTTAGTCAAGCGTTGAATTATGTCAACAACTTAACAGTAGTGAAAGGTACAATTTCTGATTTCAGTGAAAAAAGTAGACACTGATAGACGGGTTTTTAGCTTCCAGTTCTCAGTAAAAAAAAAACTATACCCCAGAACTTGTTGATGGCACACAATTAAATGGTGATTTAAGTTGAACGAGTTGCCGACTGAGTTCCAGTGTTTACATGTACACCCGGGATGATAGCGTTCCGTCTTCCAAATCTGATTAACCAAAGAGCACCGTTCCAGTCAAAGATAACCGAAAGGTGCCGGTGATGTGACATTTCAAAAAGATTCTCAACACGCAGAAGTTTCGTATTATTTTACAGAAGTCAACCAAACATATACCTACTAACACTTTTGTATTGATTTTGCCCTCAGCCAATCAATTTCTACTCCAGAAGAGTTCGTTCTTCAAACATGAAACGCCGAGGACTTTGTACGCTATTGCATTCGGCACACGGTCTACACAGGTATCATTCGCAAAGATATAGACGGTTGTTTATTATCGCAGTTCTGAGCTGTCCAAGGCTACAACTTTGCTCAAAAATCGAAGTACTTATCCATACACGGTGGCATAAATTCCGACTGGGACTCGCCTTATGTAGTCTGCTGGTAAATATTTTATGGCCTTCCTCAATTCGAGCAAACCTCGGGCAGTTTGCTTATTCTTGGGTGATGCGTTTTCAATTTTTGCTCAATGCATGTGATCCCAAACAGCATCACAGCAGGTAAATCTTTCTATCTTGCATGCCCTTGTTTTTATATTCTGTCCCAGCCACACATTTTCCGTTTATTCTTTTTTCTACCGAACAGGATCAATAGATTTTAATTCGCATTGCTAGTCACCGAAACTTCTCAGGTCGATCAGGTAGGAATGGTCCCTGTGGAAATCTAGTGAGCAGCACACCACCACTGTATTGTTTCAGCAACATTGAAGTGAGTAGAACTAGTGCTTATGTGACCGTCATCCCATAGACTTTTTGAAGAATACTGATCGATCCACACGTGCTAAGTGACTAATTTTTGTTTGCAACACACTGTAACAAAATTTTTGAATTTTTCAAGTGGTCCTTTCTTTTGCTGATACTGTAAACTTAGTTTCCGAAATGAAAGTTGTGGGTGAAGATCTGATTCTGAAACAAAAAGCAGTAGTTTACGGGGTGAGTTTTACGTAGCAATCTCTGTGAAGATTTTTTAAAACTTGTGAGTGTTTTAACTCGAAACAACACTCACTGGAATTCAGTTTAATTACGTTGATAAGGAAAGACAAACTACTGTCGATGTGGCCTTCTGGATGCACTGAGTTTATTCTCCATTAGGATAAGTTGGTCAAGAAAGTGAACTCGGATTGGGCCAAGTTCTCCATCAATTGTACGCGATTGTACACAAAATTGTTCACAAAATCAGTGACCTTTCGGGTAATGGTGTTTGTTCTCAACCGATTACTAAGCGGAAATCTGCGAATAGGAATACAATGTTACCAGTAGGCTTCTTGGAAGACTCTGTGGAGCATCACCTTTTCTGATAACTAGTTTTTGCGAAGGATTCACCGGAGTGGTTCATTTCGTAGTGGCTTAACTTAATTAATATATCCAGCAGAAATATTTGTCTAAGAATACATCAGGTTGAGTACTAGATAAATGCTTAGACTACACGAAGTCTGCGGTAACAGAGCATGTGTGTCTGTTTCACCCATATAGCTTTGATTTTTGTGCACCGGTAAATTATGTTTGAATACTCCGTTGCCTACGGAGGATATTGCACATGGGAGAGAACAACTTTTCATTAACGGTAGCTGCTTAGAATAATGAATCCAAAGATAGGGGATTATTGCTGAGGACAGTTGGAACGGTTACACATTAACACTCGCTGTTATTATGGTATATATCCAGTAACTTCTGCGACGCTAATTTTGGGAATAATATCCGGTAAAGAAAACGTATTTCAGCACAGAAATAGGGATTGCATTCATCTCAAATGTTTTGCCTACCCACAAAAGAACTCGAATCAACTGCACAGAAAATTCAGTTCCCGGCAATTAATTAATAAACAACTAAAGGCGGATAATTCCGAACAAACTTAGCCGAGCTGACATATGTTAATCTGTAAAGGTGTGCAATAAGCGGACACATTTTATAAACAGCCACCGTTCGTGAGTAGGTCACATACAAAGTTATGTCTGTTATGAAGTCCAAAAGTTAACCGCTTCCTCACTAAGTTTCTTTTTACGTTCCGCCCACGGAGATGGCAAGAGAGGAAAAAGTTAGTCTGTCCTGGCTAAGACGGCCCATACAACTGTGAACTCTTCAAGATTCGTAGTTCTTCGTGCTGTTTCCTAAAACGGATGCAGGACTTCGTTATTAATTCAACAGCAGCTCTCTTCCAGCCTCGATCCAAAAAGTTTGGTCCCATGTAGTCTAAGTGATATGCATCTAAATTAACTCGGAACTTCGTCACAGTTCTGACGTGTTCTGCCCAATATCGTTGTGCGACCTTAAGACGAGAACTACCCCATCGCCGGAGTGGCATGGAAATCCTGTATAAGAATTTTAAATCTTTGAGTTAGCAATTCAGGCTTGAAAAAAGGCGCCACGTTACCCAGAAAGAAGCGTCCCAGTGATTATTCCCGATTGGCTTAACATAGATATGGTTACACGTTGAAAGTAACTGGAGTGGGCGCATGTGCCAAAGTTACCCCAAAGTTGAATCTCATATTTACATATGTCTTGCTTGTCGAATGTGTTCGTAATCAACATATATCCAGTTCTGGTTAGCATTTAATGCTCATTTGCAACTAAAAACTTAAGCTTTTAATTGTTCCTGCAGTTAGTTACGTACTTATTGTCTGGTTCTAAATGTTGGCTGCCGAATTGAATAGAAACCTCACAAACAACATCTCTGATCAACCATGCATCATGTGTGTATAGGCTACCGAAGGACATCGCAGTTCGTCCAAATCAAAGAAATCTTACGCCACCAAGATAACGATTCATCTGTTTGCTTGAGGATTGTAAATGCATAAAACCGTCCATGCGATTTCTACACAATCTGCAAGAACTAATCATCTTGACGGAAGATAAAAAAGCGAAACGGTGTAAATAAAGTTGTCTTGAGATCAGAAGATAAGAATTTAAACAAAAAACAGCCTGATTAATCCAGCTCAAAACAACAAATAATTTCAGGAACGAACCACATGCTAAATGTATACTACCTATTTAAATGCAGTAGTTTGGCAGAACCGTTGTCACTGCCGGCTAACCACCAGTGAATCTTGTATCAGTATTCCCTCCCTGTTGTGAGCTTAAGAGTTCTTAAATTCATTCTTCTAGAATAAAAAATTTACTAACAGTGGATTGGACAAGAGTTCAGTTGTAAACAACCCAATAACACAAAACTTACTCCGGACCAACAGGTTAATGCTTGTTTTTCTTAGAAAACATTCACAAAAGTTTACAAAAATATAATTCAAGCATATGCGAGGTCATGACCTGCATTCCTCTTGAGGGATACGGGGTGAAAGGATTTGAAAACCGCTTTGGCGGTCTGTTCGTAAGGATTCAACGAAAGAGCGCAGTCCGTGAAATCCGGTTTAATCAGCAATACCACACGTTCAGATGTGACCTTAAAAATCATATTTTATCGCCAAAAACAGGGAGGGTTGGATGAACGAACAAAAACGCGCGCGGTGGCGTGGGTGGTGAGTTTGTGGTACCGTATCACCACAAGGGAAATGATTCCTGGGCAAATCATACGCCTGATCTCATCAGGTGTTTAACAGACGGAGTTATGCTTCACATTAATTCCTCTATCATCTTAGGACGCATAGGCTGATCAGTCCTGCTAATGCATGCGTCCCCACAGGTGCAGTTGAATTGGCAGATATATGGCACTGGTACATACCTCTCAACCGGAGAAAACTCTAGTGTTCTGTTACAGTACGGCTGCCACAGTTAAGTAACATTTGATGTCCGTCTAGCGGAACTATTCAGACGTCTCCTTGGATGTAGTATGACAGTAATGTGTCGTTGTCTCATCTATAAAGCGAATTTGTATATATCCGTTCTCTCAAACTAACCGATCCCTTTTAGTCTTACTATCTGGCATTTGCTATAACACTACATATGAACCCCACTGGGTAACCGTTGGAGGTCAGTCTCACACGAATAAGCACCAACGCAGCGTTCATTGTGCCAGATGCACGAATGGTTCGTGCCCTTTTCAATAAGCTCTACAGTAGGCACAGACTTTCGAATGAGCCAGAAACTGTTGTAGTAATTCATTTAACAAATGCCTTCCGTGTACAGAGGCGTCATTAAGTACAATCAACTAATATTTTTAAACAAGTGATCACTATAGTTGGTCGTCAGAAATTACGCTATCAGAACATTATTAAACAAGGCCCTCTATGTAGGATTGATAATAGTGTATCAATGTAGAACGAATCTCTGTTGCCTGGTGAATTGAGATCAGTATGAAGTCACTCTAAGAGGTGAATGCCTATCCATGAATTCAAACCGGTGGGAAGCGAGGAAATTATCGAATCCGTTGGTAGCGGTGTATCGATTTTGTCAGGACTTTAGATATCATAAAGCGATGCATCCCACTACACCTACAACAAAGCGTCAATTAAGGTTATGAGTACTTTGCGAGCTGTTAAAACATTGTGTCACTGTATCATTCAGGTACTTGTGAATCAGCAACCATTATCCTTTGTATTACTAATAGGTGGTTTGGTAGATTTTTTATTTTAGATGAGACCCACTTGTGAAAAATTAGGGCTCCGGCTTTATTCGAACGGGCGACAGAAACAGCATTTAGAAATACGGAAAGTGCTCTACCAGCTCATATACGAGCCCAGTTCAAAGGCGTGGAAGCGCCAAATTCGAACTCTGTTTTACACCCGTCCCACTGACTCGTATAGAATCCACCAAGTGATCCAGGTGATCGACTGCCTCAACAAGATTTCTCGATCAGTCCAGGATGGAATCCACCAATGCTATTGTTGAGCATGTTCTTAAGACAAAACATTTTCTGAGTCGTGGCGGGTCAAATAACTCTTCTATCCTTCAAAATTTCGTTGTAATTTATCGCGAAGATAATACTACTTACATCGGTGATGTTCTAGTCTCTTTGTTTTATTTGATATCATCATTGAAAATTTACTGACATTTACTACCAAGCTTAAACTCTTTTCGGGGATAACACCTTACTCATTGCTTTCTTTTTTCTGTGTTCCTGGTGCCTTGTTCGGGAAGCTGAGTTTGTTTTAATGAAAAGACTCACTTTTTATCCGAAGAATGGGAATTTAACGATGGCTTGTTTACCGATTGACCACCTAAACAATCTTGGCCACACCATTAACACCTCCATTCATACTTCCCGGTCTCAATATTTTGGTTTCACATTTCTTACAGGATGTCCAAGTTGCATTAAACATAACGCAGTGAAAATCATTTGTGGTGACATTTGTGTGCAGATGCTCCTCCGTTTCATTCATTATAACAGATCCATCTAGATACCAACCTTATCAACCGTGTAACCGGTTTTTCACAAAAAAACGATAATGACCAGAAAAATCTGTCCATAGTTCACTTCGTCGGGTCATTTCCTTTTTTCGGGTTAGCAATGACCTATAATCAGTTAGGAAGACGAAGTCCGGGTCAATACATAATTTACGCTGAAAGCCTGAATATTTCTTCTGGGATTTAATTTTTCGGCCGACTGACCTGCAGTCCTCAATCTCAACTCAATAAAAAATGTCAGATTGTTAAGATTTTACTAATACAAAAACTCTAAACTGCACGTCTTGATATTCAAAGTGTGGACTGTTTTGAAAAAGCTTGATTTCCAACCTACTATGTGCGTTCGGCGATACTGTTTCTTTTCTACTGACCGAAATGGTAAAAAGTGATGACAAGGATGTTGTGCTAGTTCAGTGAAAAGTAATCACGCTTCTGGTTAGTAGTATAGTACAAGTTGTGACATTACGATCATTTCCGTATGAAAACAATTCTTCTATTGACTTTCTGCTCAACCTGAACGAATATTGTTATTGGGTGTATTTAAGAAAATTTATTGCTGTCAACGTGATAAAAAAGAAATTTGCGTTAAAGAAACAGTGATCTTTTACTTCTACGTGACCATTAGAAAATAGATTTGAGAAAGGATCAACGAGACTCTACGATGGATCTGTCGACAAACTTTCTCAGGTTGCATCATCGTGACGGTGGTTGCAAGTTGTAGTGGATCTCACATAAGCACTCAATTTGTTAATGTTCACTGCACCGAACAGCCACTCCGTTCTAACTTTATTCGACATCCATACGGATTCCTGATAACGTCCATTTATGTATATTCACGTTTGAAAATAGCAGTGCAATTCATCAGAATGTCACAGTGATGAACTAAACAAATATGAAAAGTGGTCACTCATCTAGTACTCTTTCAATCCGATTCTGAGAACTGTGTCCGAACCATACGGATTATAAAAAAATGCTGTTGTAGTTCACGTAGCACCTGCCTGTATTCAGATTAAATCTGGCTGTGAAAAGTCAGGCTTTTGGCTGGATTCGAATCAGCAGCCGACACATCAATTCCTCAAAGCGGCAAGCGGTCTACCAGCTGAGCTACGAAGCCGCACGGGCAGCTCAAAACTTTCACATTTGGACTCGGTTACTCAACCGTCTCACTGTCTCATATAGAGTCCACCAAATGATCCAAAGGATTGACTGCCCAGGCAGGATTTCTCAAACACTTCAAACTGAAATCCATTAAAGCTACTGCTGAGCATATAATCAAGCCGAAGAGGTGGTTTTCCACAGTTGGGTTCCAAATAAAATCATAAATCTGCCAAACTTACTGTGTTTATCAATTTCATTTTTTCACTTACCAGAGGTAAACACTGTTGGCAAAATTCCGACAACTATCCATGCTTTCATGCAACTCACGTGATAGGAAACTGTGCGGAGTTACTACTCATCCCCCAGTTTTTCTGATTCTATTGAGGAATGAATCTACCCATCGTGCTGGACTTTTTAAAGCACCTATCACACGGCAGTCTAAATTCTGTATTCTCTCATCACTTAGATGTATAAGGTAAATTTTGGTCACACTTCTCTCTGATATGACACCCTTTTGGATTAGGGCTTTCTGTATATCTGACAACATCTACAACTAGGCTCAGATACAAACAATCACTTCCTAACCAATCGAATGATTATAGTTTATTCCTGTTTATGATCGCGCCTTACATTAACCCGTTCAGTCTTGAGTTAACTATGCAGCTGGATCAGTGATCTGACTAACTGCCACTGATTATGGCTGGAAATTGGAACATTTCCTCCTGTTTTGTGTCCACAGAATTCGTCTATTATGAATGCCATTATGTAAAAAGTTGGAATTTCTTTCTCGAAGTGTATTGTTAATTCAAGCTGAATTGACTTCAATGAACGCTAGTAGTTCTTTGTATAGCTTTGAACTGTTGGTCATTCAGCCTTATATGTCAACTGAATAGTCACCGTTTTGAAGATTAGAAACACGTACAACAGCACAACACTGATGAAAATAAGACCATGTTACACAAGTGTTCCTTGCAAAAAAACTGAGAGATTAACGAATGACGATAATCTTTCTTAGTAATCAACAGCCTCGAAAGACAACAGTTACATTGTTCGTCGAACGACGAAACAATGTGCCCGTGCACGATTGTGCGTGCAAACCTGTATTGTACATTCTTTACAGAATAGGATAAAGTTAGTCGAGTATGACCATGAAATGTTAAACTATGGAAGTTTGTACGCAAAAATTTGCATAGTTCTAGCCATTTACTTGGTACAAACTGCCAAAATATATAGGGAGTAGTGTGCAACTTTTCGAAACCAGTTTCGATTAAACTCTTTTAAAGTTTGCCAAAACCTTGTTTAAAAACTCGTTATTTGAACTTGTTATACAAATGTGCTACAGCATATTCAGTACTGTTTGGATACTTCTGTAACAGCCGCTGAATGCTGCGAGTTTGGTCTTTTTTAATAAACGTGAAAGAAGATAATCTGGACGCGATTTGAGAGCTTCGTGTTTACACAACTGTCGGATAATGGTTTCGTAAGTTTTGTATAACTATGCTAAGCAGCAATTTTTGTGAGTTTAAAACGGCGTTGACTATATCGCCCGCTTCGGCTTAATTAAACACAAATACTCGCCTTCTTTTCGTTTATAACAAACACACAGTAGAAAATACAGGTGCTGGACCAACATTCAGAATAATATCCCAATTGTTCGCAACTTACATTTAGATACGAGCAGTGAAAGTTGTACAATATGACCAGCCGTAATTATGATACCTAAGGAGATCCCAGAAAATAAAGTGATATTCTTCAAGAACTATTGGAAGAGCGGTAGTTTGGGGTCGGTACTTAGTAATGACGATTCTGTCTTACCACACGCTACAATTGAGATTATCTATTGTACTGATGCTCTTCTGTATCCATAAAAATCGGACAGCATTAACGAAATTAGCTGAAGTTTTTCAGGGGACACTACGGGGATTGATTAGTACTTGTTGAGAGAGCATAACCGAAGTATATACTTGTCAAGGCCAACAGTCGATCTACATAAAGTATCCGTATCGACCACTACGTTATCGGTTGCGTAGTGGACATAAAACAAGTGTTGTTTACACGCGTTCAGGAATATTTGAATGTACTGGAAGTTGTGTTGAATTTTTCGAGTTGGAAACTTGCTATTTCTTTAAATATTTGCTAAGTGAATCTTTGAAAACTTCATTTGTTGCTATTAACCTCATTTGGTTTAAATGCTTCTAATAAAAATTTTAGAAAATCATAATTTGAAAAAGAAATGCGAAGGAAAATGACACTATCTGGGGATCATTCATTCCATTTAAGGATTTACCGTTTTTTTACATTCGAAATTTAGTAATATTCGTCGACTTCGGATAATCCGGTCTTGGTGGATTTTTGTGACAGGTGATCTTAGTCCCTCGTGTCAGTTGTTTCTCGCCGGCGAAATAATTTTAAATTTATTTTAATCATATCAGCTTGGTATTCAACATCATGTTCTGAGGACAATGGTCACAAGACCACTAATAATTACAACGCTGCTTCACATATCCCCACTTACAAGTTGCCCTCCAAATGACCTTCAGATAAATCAAATTGCCGTTATCACTTTTGCACTAACATAGTTTACAGAGTAGACGGGTATATAAGGTGTTAAAGGGGGAAGAAATATGTTGATCATGAACACTTGTCTTTGTGTTAATCAGCAAGGTATACGTCTTGACAGTCAATGATGTACACTTGAACACAGTCCACTGTTCACGTAAGAGATGGCGGCCTCGATATACGCTGCAAAAAGTCGACTCAGACATTCTTAATCGACGAATCCTTCTAGGTAGATCTGAATGCTGTGTTAACTGTGCACAGTGGAACTAACGCTTAGCAGTGGCAAGTTTTACAAATCACGCCTTGGCACGATTGAATGCCCTGGAACCTTCATCACATCCAGCTAAGACGATCACCAGAAGCTCATCGTCGAGTGACATCTGATGTCGTTGACAACCACGTTCAGGTGAAATCTCCTAGGCCTAGTAGAGAGCCTAGACGTCTACGGGGTAGAACCAAACGCCTGAGTACACTGATGCGCTCAGCCTTGGACAGGTGGCAACTGGAACAAACTGAACTCGCGTTCGCTGTGTATGTCATGTGGCGCAATCCTACCACGGCTACAAACGGAGAGGATCTATTTTGCTATCAATGCGGTCCTTCTGAAAAGCTGAGGTGAGGTTGGCAGTTTGCAACTGTAAACCTCGAATGGACTTCCCGATAGAGATGCAGAAGCGGCAGATACTCTGTGTAAACCGTACGGTAAAGTCGATAACTGCGAAACACGAACGACTTTCGGGTGTGCTGATGCCAATTTAACTGAATTGTCTCGAATTTCAGTCACAATTGATAATCAAATTAGATGAAAAGCCAACACAAATCACCCGGTGCAGAAATGATATCCCCTGTCGCCTTGGAATACTGTGCCACAGAATTGGTGGAGCCGCTCACAACAATTTCCCATCGCTCCTCGCCAGTCAACCGTCTGTGGAGGGCTTGGAATCAGTTCATATTCACATTCACCTTCCGATGTGGGTGTGGACGTGACTCGGCAATCTGTCGACCACCAGCTTTGCTTGCAGTAGTTTCTAAACAGATTACCAAATGAATGTCTCCCGGGGAAGGTAGAAAATATTTAACTCATCATTGAGGAGCAGCGTAGCTTTCGTAGGAAATACTCATGCTGCTGACTGCTCGTGATGTTTGAGCGAAGGCTGCAGACGCTGGACTGCCATCGATGGGGTTTACCTTAACTAATCCCAAGCATTCGATAGAGTTGTTCGTTCCATCTTACTGTGGAAACCGAATAAGTATGACCTCCATGCGCGCTTACTCACATGGTTTGAGGATTATTTGATGAAACGTAGGCTCAAATTCAACGGAATGGATAGCCGTTATAGTTGTTCTCAGCCACCAGCAGCGTTCCACAAGGATCAATCTTGGTATCACTGCTATTCATTCTTTTCGTGCTTGAACTAACTAGAATAGTCAAAACGTTTGTGTTGATCTATGCCGATGGCATGAGACTGTGACGAGTTCTAGAGTGTTGGGGACGATGAGTGATCTTACTAAACGATCCGAACTGCTTACATCAGGCGAGATATGAGACTTACTGAAAGTGTTCAGAAGCGAGCCACTGATAACAGGATGGGGCTCAGGAGAAATCCGTACACCGAATGACTGACAGAAGTAGGTCAGTTCTCAAGTAATTGCAGATATTGCACAGGTGACATAGTTCTTGCGTGGAAAACACCCCACGAACCGGCACATTCATTCACACATCTCTTCTCGTCAATTAGGGATGAACGTTCATTAGATCACTCACTGAAGTTGCGTGATGGAATGAGGGAGTTGCTTTGCAGACAGAACTGCTTCGCAGTTAGGATCTGTTCACATCGGAACGCATTGTCCAACTTTGTGTTTGCGGCCGAATGAATTGAGTGTTTTGGACCTTAACCGGTTTGCACCTAGGTGAGCGACGACCGGCACTACAATATTCCTAATTCTTATACTGGTTCAGTCTGGCAGGTCATCACGTGCACATGTCTGTCAGGGTATTGTTCCAATGTGTTTCAGTGTTCTTTGTTAAAATGATTGCAGCCAGCTGTCTTATTGAATCTGGTTTTTATTTATTTCCATTCACTGTTTCTTTTGCATCCACAAAGCTGTTCCACAAACTTTCTCATTGACCAGCACCGAGACAGCGGTGCACCAACGAAGATCTCTCTTTTTCCCTTGGCGACCTATGAATATGCGAACAATCCACGTGAAACCCTAATTACTTCACGCTCCTTTGTTAAATCCACGCACTAATTAAATGTCGTACTGACACATTAGACCAAAAATGCCCGTGAAATGTTTCTGGATGAGACAAACCGAAAGGTGGGAAACGCCCGAATGACGTCGTAACTATCGTTCTAAATGCAAACAGTGCTTATTACTTACGATTACCCGTTTTGTATCAATGGAAAATTTCATTTCAACCTTGCGAATTTGAATGCGCGGGCATGACAACGTGAAAAAAATTTTAACTTAAGCCATTTAGAGCAAAATGTTATGATGGGTTTTTATTTTGATTCCGGAGATGTAGCGGAATTTCCCCTACTGTTTCGAAGAAACAGTAGGTTATATAAAATCCCAACAGACAACACCGATTTGATGTTCTAGACCAATAACACCAGTTTTATTGAACTGCCCCAACGATACGTTTGTAATAATTGGGTCTGGTGATAAGACACATGCGATTTGTTGAAATCACCGGGTTGAAACGAAGAATTATTAATCAGTCCACCATAATCAATGCCTTCATATGTGGGAAGATTAACATAACCTCGGGTTTATAGCTGAAATCTGAGTGCCACTAAATATTGCCCAGTGATTTAGACTGCTTTACAGTAATACAATGTTCACAGTATAGGGATGACCGCTTTTGTGCATCACATTAAGAGACAATAATTTTTTCATATGCAATGTAGAGGTATCCTAAAGAACTCTGTAGAATATTTGACGAAACCTTGTTTGGTTGAATACTGCAGTCAGAAAGTATAAGAGTTTTGGGAAGCGACGCTAGTGAACGATTGGGAGATAAATTGTAGAGTTTTGAAGAATTGTCACAACTGATTTTATACCTACGCAAAAAAGCACTTCCATCGAATAGTTCAAAAACTGAGGACCCATGTGTCTACACTTAACAAACGCTATCCGGCTTAGTAACAAGCTATACCCAATACTGTTACAAGAACGCCGTTTTTTCCGCTTCCAATCTACATTTGTTGAACACGTTATAACAAGAATAGTAACTAGAAAAAAATGCGTGCCATTAAAACGAAGTCAATACCTTGATACTAATGCTGTCGGAACATCTTGACGCAGAAGCGCGATCTACAACCTCTAATTTGCAAAACGTCCATGACATGCAAAAGTTTCGGATTTTTCTTGTTTAACTCTAAAAGAAGCTGTATCATTAAATCAATCAATGAATCTGTGTTCATGATGTAAGTAGCCATTGAGGCTGCTCGTTCTCGCCTAATTACTGTGTTGTTTGAGAATTCTGTCATGACCGGTTGTAAAACACAGCTATGAGTAGCTGGCAGATACAACATAAACTTCAGATCTAATCAGAATATATGATGAGGATAGACACAATCCATTGCAAGTTGTCAAGTATTACTCTGGCTTTCACCATAAGGGCATGAAACAATAACTGCATCATAGTTCATGACTATCACTATAACTGGTTTCGTTTTGGTTTGAACTTTTCCATCTGGTAGCAACATCTTCAACAATTTTCAAGTGGACAACCACTCACCCTACACGTGGAAACCTCTATCAACTCAGCCTGATGATAAACAGTGTGAAATTTCAGAACCACTATTTTGTGCTCAATTCAATGTAGATGAGGTTAATTTTTTTCATTCTCATGACAGGCGGAAAGGCTACATAAAATCATATGAATTACCTCTTCCACAAATGGCTCTCTTACAGCCATTGGTACACTGGACAAAAGCTTTGACTCTTAATGCAAAAGGTGAGTGTTTATAACCTCAATGAGACTACCTTTAGCTCGAACAAGAATGAGACCAGTCGCGATGTGCTTTTTTTCGGCAATATTCAGCTTTGCTGTCGACATCGTTGTACGCTGTTACTAATGCGTCATCACGATCACCAGCATGCAACTAACGTCATGTATGATCCCGATTGAAACAGAATGTCACAGAATACCATCCACCCAAAGCTACAATCATGCACACCACCCAAGAGGGAAATATTCACAGATTTGGCGAGACACAAAGTCTAGTCACTGAATATCAAAGATTCAAAGGCGACGATTTTATGTCGGTGAGGATTATATTCACGAATACGCGTTACAAACGACATCAGTCATAAACTACTGCCAAAGATCAAAGATAGTATTTGTCACCAATATTTCTAAAATGTAGGAAAGACTTTCCAGTATCGGTTCTTACGTGAAAGAGCGCAGTTAACATACTGTATGGGTTTTTCTCTCGAGACAGTCTCTACAAGTGTAACCGTTCACTTTGGTTGCTTTTACAGGGGTGGCCAACAACATGTTCGCGACAGACGCATGTAGTCTAGCACGGGTGCCAAGTTGGAAGAAAATGCTTGGCCACCTAAATTGGCAGAATGGATGGGCGGTCGGATCGTGGAACGATGAAGTATAATCTCCAGTTGGTTGCTTGGTCCAGCTTTTGACGTAAAGACTCAAGAACGCCTGTCGTTGAATCAACACTACAGATATAGTTTACAACTTTCATGCAAAGTACCAAAGCGTGATAGTTGCACAAACTGTTCAAGCCTGCCTAGCCGATACATATACTTCCAGTTTTGGCTGAAACCAGATTGATCATGAACGGTTGCATTTCTTCATCGCTTCTAATTAGGTAGTAGCCTGCGAAGCTGTGCAATGACGAACACTCCTGTTTATCACGGCATTCGTTTTTGACAACTTACCACATACTGTCTGCACACTGACAACCGATCGTCACAAACAAACGCAGTCACATCAGAGCGGAATTCGCTTACTATGGGGGACACGATACGGTTGATATCTTGGTGCTGGATTTACTTACAACTAGGTCACCTAGGTAGTGCATGCATGGACACCAGTCTTTTCGTTTCCTGTGGTTTGTGCAGGCACAACAAATTTCCTGTCTATTATCATCGAGAGATACAACAGCTAGGCTAGTATGAAGTTCAGCCAGAGAATAAACACATTGACAGATAGGCAAGAGATATGAAAACAAACAACGGTTAGCGCGAGTTTATTAAGATGTATCAAATGCCGCCAAATGTATCATGCAACCATTTGCTGTGTTCTTACTAAATTGTTGGTGGAGAAGCGTTAGTTCACTAGTACGTAATAATGCAAGCACCTGTGTCATAACTGTTGGAAATGCAGACCAGCTGAATCGTTCACTGCACAGAAATATCAAATTTACTAATCCCTGTCTACTTTCATTTCTCTCGGGACAACCATTCAACCTCAAACACAATTTCATCGAATTTTATTTCTAAGCGCATGAAGTGACGTAATGCTGAATTCGGTGTAAATCAGATGCGTAATGCGGAAGATGAAATGCTAGAAGTGCTTCTTCCATCGGGAAAGTTATTCTGTGCATGATCTTGCTGTCCACGAGTTTTCATCGTAGAACATATACCATGTACGGTTATAGTGAAATGATTAGAGCAACACATCGTCTTCCACATAAATCAGCTGTTGAACTGAATAATCGCCAACCATCCTATTGACGCTGGCAATTCGGTGGTTATCAGTGACGCTTTGGTTATTTATAATCACGGAAAACGGCAGCCCTTCCTGTTTAACAGCAACAGCTAGACGTCTAGTCATGTAAAGATTGGAAAGTTCAGTTAGTACCAACGACACTTTCGAGAGGAGATTTGGATCGCAGTCCACAGTACTTAAAAATACCTCATGTTATTGTCCCGTCACTCACTGGAACGCCTTTCAGTCGTTTTCTCATATTCACATGTGGCACGTTAACAATGACAGCAGGACTGTGGAAATAAAGTATCAGCTAATACAACCCAACATATACCATTATGAATGAGGGGTGAACAGTGCGATTGACTGCCCGAATTACATCAGAGCGGAAGACAGAAAAGTATTGGATTATCATATTCACATTTTGAACTCTGGGCTGACATTACACCACAAATGGTGTGGTCGACATAGAACGTCACCCTGTAACCGAAATTTCAGCCACGAATTGTTTCTAATTCCTGGACAAACTAGGCTGGAAATTAATGTAGGAATTGAGTGGTTGTAATCAAGAGATTACCGACTTCAAAATATCAGTAACAAATTATCCACTTTCTCGATAGAACGACTCCTTACATTTTCCAGAGAACCACTGCTTAAGTTGAAATGTAATGCCCCGGTAAACGCGAATTACGCCAACACTAGTAGCCTCGTATGAAACGTATCCACTACTTATCATTGATAGTAGGGTGTATTGTGTTACTGCAGCAACTTCCGTTGAAATGCGCCACAGAAAAATAATCTCTTAAATTAAGCATGTCAAAGGAGGCAAAAACACTTGCAGATTTTGTCGGTCCTTAAGAAAGAATATTTGTTTCTGCCCACGCACTTTTAACGTGTGAGAATTTCCAACTTATTAGTAGACAGGTAAATTCTTAAAACTCTGGTAGTCATTTATGATGATAAATACTGTTATCATTTACAAAATAAATCTTGTGTTCGCAAATGAAATCAAAAAGGGATTCGCATGATTTGAGACCACTTAAATATTCATGATAGTTGGTTAACATTTCGACATCTGACGTTATTTTTAATTGCCCTTAACGCTGTCCACGATATTCAAAGTCGCCTGTGTTAGTCACACAAAGACCATTTGTTAAACAGGTAGATGCTACTCCGTATTCGCATGTACAGTCTGTCATCAAAAACTATTACTGATCAAGTAAGCATTCGCTCCAGTGTTCCCACTGATTTTGTTTTATGTCCACTGTTCAATTCTTATGGGCATCTTAAGTAACGTGACTGACTTCCCTGATTATGCAATTAGCAGAGCATAGAACACGCAAGTGAAATTAGGTAACATATAATCTGCAGAAACATTTCGATCGATCACTTCGTTTAGGACAAACAGAGTATTGTCACTTAGCATACATCAACTTAAGTAGGCATGAAATAGGAACGAGTCATCAGTTGCAATGAAGAAGGCACACAGAAGCAGTCTCGTTCGAATGGGCCGTCGTGAGTTAAGAACAAACGGAGAAAATCTCAATCTTAAACTGGTCGAGTAAGAAATTAACGATGTGAATGATATCGACCTCACAGTAAGGCACTTGGAAGTAAACGGGGACTGATAATTGGCCTGAGATAAAGCTTAAGACAACAGAGGGAAATAACTACCAGAATCAAATGTGATTTAGCGGACAGTCGCATTCACTGTGTAGATCTATCAGAGTGACACCTATTAGCTGTGCGACTAAGGATGACCTGAGTAAAATAACTACTGATACTACAAACTTTAAAATTGTGGAGCTACAAATCACCAGAAGACTTAAAGAGTGATTGCACATATACTTCATAAGTCGTCTTCTATTCTAATAGGGAAACCGGCATTTGTACTTCACAGACGAATAGTCACAGACAACAAAATGACTCCGACGTCGAGTTTCTAAGACTATCATCAAACACTCGGGATTTCACGCCTTGGGGAATACTTTAGATATGTACTAAAAAACCTACATTTGCTATAAAATACAATGAACTGTATTTGTACATAGTACCACATAAATCCTGCAAATTCTATGTTGAATCAGTGTCCCAAAAGTAACTGAATGTTGCCTCCTGCCAAGGAGAATATGTGAAGTGTAAAATTCAAAGAACCTAATTCCGTTAAATTCTGTAGGGAAAAGTAACTGATTTTTTCAAGAAACCATGTTGATCATGACGCCGTCTGTTTTGTGTGCAACAGCAAAAAACGTATGTTGGACTTCACAGTTAAGAGAATCAGATAACGAGGAAATTGCACATTTTGATACGATCAGCTAAACTTGATAGATTCTGTTAAAACGCAATTTGCTAAACAATGCTTACAGTTTAATTGTGGTTCTTACGGGCATCTCTTCACATGCTGCTACACAACCTATAGCAACGCAAATGATACGTAGAATCAAGCTCGGGCTACAGCACCCAGACAATTCAGAGACAGTAAAAATCGTAAAAATCCCTAAACGTACTGGAGGACAGTTATTATACCGTCTAACTAGTCATTACTGTTATACAACACTCCTTTAGTAATCAGTTTGAACCAGGTGGTCGTTCTGTTACATAAACATTCGGAAAAAATACACCGAGATAATTGTCAATCTGCAACCCATCAGGTCTCGCCTGGATTTCCATACAAGTTTTAAGAAGAACTCAGTAAAACAGATAGGCGGGGTAACCAAATCGAGTTCATTTAGCCGGTCGATTACCCAAATTTTGTCTTTTGAATAGAGGTGCAAAATGACAACTAACAAACCTTATTGACTGGCCAGAAGATCCCAACCTTAGCTGCCTCCGAAATACACTACTTGAGCGTTGAAAAACAAGATTACTGGAAGGTTATTTTCATATACGAAGTTCCCTTAACCACGCACGATAGTTATTGCAATGAAATCGTGATCAAGTGATCAGTGGAATGAGCGGCTTTGGTGAGAATTTAATTGTATCTGTCTCGTCACCTATCAGTTAGTCATCACACTCCAGCATTGCCTTTTTTATGTACGCCTTTGTCGATTCGGACGCCCATAGAACTAGGTGTAATAAACCGTCTACTGTTACCTGCCACTTTCTATCGGTCCATTTCGTAACGCTTTTTGGTGAATTTAAATACACAGTCAGTTCTAAGCAAACGGAAGGCAGATTGGTGACATTAACGTGATTCCGCGCAGCGGATGCCGGAACCATTCATCTATTACGGCTTTTAAAATTAAGCCGTAGAATTTGCGTATTGCTACCATCGATCTGGTGCGCTTCAGACGATGCATGCAACACCAGGACTAAGCCACTTTTAAGTTAATTTAACAATACGTTTCTGAGTGAATGAGGTCCTTGTCCTTGTGGACCAAAACTTAAAGATTATAAAATTAATTCGCCCAGCAGCCTGTATAATCCATCTTGTAATTACCGGCGACATACCCTATCGATTGGATAAAGACCCGGCTTTGTTGCTATGGGATTTATTCAGCTGAAAGAACTCCAGACATTCGTACTGTCTGGGGGGGGGGGTGAGGCACAGAGAAATGATCTGACCCAGCCTTCCTAAAGAACAAGTAATTAATTAATTTGAAAACGTAAACTACCCACGACATAAATTTTAAAAGCAAATGAATGGGATTCATCACGAACTTACAACGAGCGGTTCGACCTATGTCAGTAAACCCCAGCTTCAAAAATACTCCAATATCTAGCTTCTCTTCGGAGAAGGCGATTTCAACTTGTGCAGATGACGCGATTTTGGAAATACTGTCGATCGGATATCTGCTATAGTCTAACCGTGTGTGAATTACACAAATTCACATTCCCAACTTACCAATGTGACCAGTGGGCAAATTGTTTTGATTCAAACCTCTGTCTTTTTGACTTTAAACTAAACTTGTCTAGGAAGGAACAACCTGAGAAAGTTGGGCGTAACAGTGGATAGAGAAGACTAATGATATCACGCTTCCATGACGAAATTAGCCTTGAGTATACATGTAAAGCGAGACTAGATCTATCTTAAAGTACACTGACCGAATTCGAATTGATTTTAACATAAAAGATTACATACCAACGGACATTCATTCACATAAGGGAGGTAACCGTATTTAGATTGTTGTTATACGATGCGCAGTATACATCTAGACAAAACAGTGTGCTTGTTCTTCTGACTGTAAACCAAGATTTGAAATGTTGAAGCCTACAAATAAGTCGCGTGGATATGATTCGCTCTTCCCAAGGTCATCGAACGCCGTTGGTTTTAGCAGTATCACATACACACATACATCAGCCACCTTTCTAGACTAACTATCCACCAACCTCACAAAAGCATGATTGCAAGTGCCCCTTCTGCATTCTGAGAAAGTCATTATCAATCAGTACTTTTCATGTTAACCTACTGAAGAATCCACTAGACTGGAGAGACCTCAATATTGTTGTCGTGACCAGAATTCTAGACGCTCCCATATCAGAATGAAATGTAACCAGAACAACAGAGTCTACCGGATTCTGAGTTGTACCAGACTGATTACCGTCTGCTATCTCAAGCCCGTTAACAGCATAAAGGAGGACCGGTTAGACTGATTGCGCGGGGACTTCGGCGCTGTGCCATATGAAGCTTGAAGAAGTAGCCTCTTAAGGAGCTTCAGAAGAAAATCCTTTGGGCAGTCGGTTGAGGGAGTCTTCCCAACTGACATCGAAGATGGTCCCTGTTGCACAATTTCAGCAATTTAGACGCCGCCTTGCAGCTGGTTAAAAATCTCGAGAAAGTTAATGAAGTCGTAAACCGAGCAGTGCAACACTGTTCCATGGCACGGACATCCAAGAATAGGAACAGCCTCCTCGCAGTTCAGGCGACATTCGAACTGATATCCAAGGCTTGGGTACTTGCAGTATGATGGTTGCGAACGTTGACCTTGGTTCAACAGATCAAGAAGACTCAACGACGGGCGTTTTGTAAATACCGTTAGGCCCAAGCAGCCGACGAATGAGCTGCTGGAAATAAAACTACATCCGGTGAATTCCGTGGTCATGTTTATGTTCCCCCTCTTACAAACTGTTGTCGATCGCTAATGGGGCTTACTTTGCAGACAATAAACAGCGGGATATCACTCGTAGAACCAACTGGCACCGGGTCGCAACTTAGCGTAATTCATACACGCAAGGTAGGTGCTGTCGGGCTATAGGCAGAAACCTTGTTGCCAACGAATTCTTACGGCGAGTGCTGACCAAATATCGATGGAAGCTACACTCGATACACAAATTACAATGGCCTAGCGTTGCACAGAGCACACGTTTGTGGCTACTCTGAACCTTTCCTTCAACGTTGCAGTTGGGAGAGATTTGCTAGTCCACCTCGAAGGCCAGCTCGATTTGCACGGGCTTGAGCTAAGGAGTCATTCCGGTACAACTCATTTAACGGTCCTTTTTAAGACGTTGCCGGGGACTGATTATTCTCCCTATGACAACACGGCTTCCTCCGACATGAACTGCTAAATCGGTGAGGGAATCCAAATGAGTGGAGCTTCTCACAACCCACGGAGAACTGAAAGCTTGAAGTCAGTAATTATAGGGGGAGGGAGAAAAGCCAGATTGCATGATTCTTTCGAAACATGGAGTTAACGAGTGCGGCACGCCACCAAATATTATCTCCCCGAAAGATGGCCAATAGCACGCTACAGAACAATATAGTCTAACATACGAATACTGCGTGGGTTGTCCCAGTAGTTCCGGTGAAAACGAAAGGTGATCTACAACTATACATCGACTGCAGAAAGCCCAACCCAGTGAGAGAAGCAGACTTCCTTCTGCTGCCAAAATCGATGACCACCCTGCAACAACCAACGGAGTCACGGATTTTAGCACATTATGCCTGGGATTGGGCCATTGGCAAATTGAGTACGAAATGGACAATTGAACTAATATGGTCTCACAGTATCTGGTGGCCTGCGTCAGTTTTAAGTTATGCCCTTTAAAAGGTCAAATTTCTCATAGATATCCCAAAGCTTAATACAGTAAGCGATTCAGTATTTGACCGATAGCACCAGCCTAAGGTGTGTCGTTGACGTCATAGTTCCCGAAAGATTTGAATAATGGAGTATGGACAGTTTGGAATCAGTGCCGTACCATCTGGGCCCGGCTAGTTCGAGACGAAAATCCTCAAACCGTCACTGTCTGTCCAAAGATGTGGTCATTCTTGAACATATTTCCCGAGTAGAGTGTACGTATAGAACGAACTCAATCATGTTTCAAGCTCAAGGAAAGGCTTAAGGCTTACGGGAAGCCTCCTCAAACTTACATCTTGTTACCATCACCTCAATCCCCGATTTTGTCTGCGCTTTCCAATTCCTAAACAAACAGAGAAGAGCGGCCGAGCCTGCGAATCACAGTAGGAAGTTTTCTGCACGGCAACAGTACTAGTTTTCAAGACCAGCCACTGAATACCGAGGATTCTGTTTTGGATAACGATACAAGGCAATCGGAGCAGCACCGTGTCCTAATGGACAAGATGACAGAAAACGAGTGGTATTCCACGAAAGTCAGTGCTTCGATGGCAGACAAGTTACAGCACGATGAGAAAAACGGCTTGAACTGGTATTCCTTGTACAAATTTCCAGTGTTATATTTGGAGCAAAAGGTTTACTGTGCGCACGGGCCATCGATCTCATCGCTTGTTTCAAGATTTTGAACAGTTAGAGGAGCAACTAGCTTGATGGTAGATCTTACATGAGTACAACTCCCTGTGTGAACACCTACTCGAAAACGACATTCCATTGCGGATTCAGTGCTGAGGTGTCTCGCTGTCAATCATAGCGACTTTTCATTCTCTACCATGCAACAAGTAACACTGATCAACTTACACAGTAAATGAGGCGGGCGATAAAAGCAGGTACAAGCATCCGATTCCAATGCTGCGCCTATTTGCTAGAAGTGCCGAAATGGAAGGGGTAGACAAGACAACAGGTAGATGGATGAACGTTAAAAGTTCTAATTCCCACTGAAACTGGCGTTATGTTGAGTATGAACATACTCGCATGTGAAAGGTAGTGATTCCCCAAACCACACATCACGAGGTTGTTCAACGAGGTATAAAAATTGAGGCGACCATACGAAAGCCAACGTGGCGGCCGCATTAGCAAACGGATGTCTTGTTGTTCTGTCAATCATGTGAAAATGCGATGCATTCAAAATCTGTCCTGTGGAACGTCGGGCACCCTTGTAAGCTGAATGTCGTATGCTCTAACGAACTGGCTGGCGTTGACATCATAACGAGTTTTCCCATGCACAAATAAATTGATTGATAAAACTTGGCTGTACCAATGTGATTGTTGGCATACTACAGCACAACTCATGTTTCCTCTCAGCGAACTCTACAACTTCTGTGGCCCAACCGTCAGGTGAGATTACCCTCAGATATTCGGTTGCCAGTTACCCAGCAATGGCAACCTTCAGCTACGTACTGTGCATGCAACCTGTTAGATACAAACCAAAAGACCCATCAGATGACATGCGCACATGTGGGAACATCCCACCAGTACAAGAGGGACTATTGTGATAAAAAAAAGCGTTTGGAGCTCTAAAAAGTGTGACGTGGGAAGATACACGATGAGTGGAACAGAACATATACTGTTGAGCGAATATTCTTGAATGCAACCTATCAGGCTGGCGGATTGAGGTGCAGACAGACATCCGACAGCGTTTTATTTTGACCAAATAGGGCTGTACGTACAGACGACAGTTAGCAAACCACAATCGGACATCTCAGCGATCGGACTAGAGTCTGAGGTGCCTAGCAGGCGAGAAGCAGGAAACGTACCAGGAACGCCACTCAGCAAAAAGACGATTGGGTAAGGCACGATCGAAATGAGTTAATCGTACGAGGACTGGACTTGAGCTGATCGTTACGTCAACTTACATTCACTCGAGCAAGGAAGATAGTTGTACTTAAACTGTTGCTACGTGTTGCCTAATGCACCTCTGAACACAATCTTTGTCTGCCCTTCTGGGTCTATTTTACTCATGTTAGACTAGTTGAGGTGGGGTGAAGAACACACATTCCAACCTACCACATCCCTAAAAGCTTAAGGTATATGTACATAGCTGATTTGACGAATATAATGACAGTTAGAGCGGCTAGTCGTAATGACTTCGGTGAAGCACACGACCGAAGGGATGGTGAGGCTCATTGCATTTCTGAATTTTAGGTTGAAATGACATATAACCAGTGAACGATTGACAGCGGTAGGCGCAAACCCAGATTTGGTTAGGCTACGTGGCCAACTTCTGAACCCATCTCAATAGCGCTTTCGTTACAGCTAGAAAACTCGATGAACATAGTGCATTAATCCGTGTCTGAACTAAGGTACCCATTACGCGCTGCAAATTCACTTGGACTTGGATACCTTTCCGTCAAATAAGTATTTCTTATTTAATAATTCAGGTAACAATGTGACTTCAACGTGGTTATATAAAGAGGATAGACAGACAAACAAAGATCTTGAAAGCAGCAAGTTCGAAAGCGATATCTGAAACGCACGGTTTCTTTGAAAATGGTGGTGAGGATGGAAGTATGTCATTCAGTGAGATACAGATGTGGCCACCGGAAAGTATAATACACCTGTGAGTTCAGAATCAGTTTTTTCTAATGTTATGGGCATTTTATTGCTTCCAGTTATCAACCACTAGGTTTTGGAGAGCTGGCGAGCGCGGTTTCAGCCATTGTCCCAGACTCGTAAAATAGAGGACAGCCCTCGGTATCACCTTTTAACTGCAAGATTTATTGTATAAATGCTGGATGCAGTTGTAAGGTACACAAACCAGGCTGCCTGACCAAATATTGTGAAACTATCAAATGACTGAATTTAAGAAGAGAGCGTACAAACGTCTTATTTGACATACGAGCCTGTCAGAGACAATAAGACTCAACTTGAAGACCTGTCGACTCGATTCCGCTTGGAGCGTCGGACTACCTGACCTACTAATCAAACCTGTAATCATTTATCCGTGCGTGTGACTGAGGCCGGAAGGTTCGTTCTAACGTTTTTTTGTGAATAACCACTGAAGTAGAAGTGAGGAGATGTTAACGATGTCCTCGATAGAGACCCCATAGACTGTTCATTTGTGTTGCACAGCGAAAGAACCAACCTGCTCAGGCCAGAACCGGATTCCTAACTACTTAACCCCTCTGAACCGGAGTGCTGACGAATCTGGTTAGCACGCAGGATCAAAACACCATATCCAATGCGGACTTTGCACTTCACCATCTTTCGGCTTTGTTTAACTCATTTTTCCATCCAACTGGGATATAATCTTCAGTACTTTACACGTGACGTCTTTATCCGACCTCGAACTGGCGGAAGCTAGAACCAGACATTATTGAGAAGCCGCACCAGCGAAGTTTGTCTGTTTCAGATTTGGCTTCTGAATGGTCAAGCCAAATTTGTTGACGGCTCGGAATTTCGTAGCACACTGGTTGTACTGTACAAACTACTAGCTCACTGTACACCTAGTTCAGCTGCGAAGCCAAAAAAGTTGACCTTCTCGATTTAGTCAAGTTCTACTGAGTTCAATTTTCAGCGTTTGTCGCAGAAAACTGAAGACACGATTTTCTCGTGAAAAAAATCGAGAAATGCTTGACTTGCTGTAACTTTGGCGTGTCTGAAACAAAGTCTACTGTGTTCTTGCAGGGGGGCTAGGATGGACCAGTCTTTGGATTCGTGCTGTGAGCATCCCAAAGGTAGATCCGTGATTTACTTTCGGCTTATTAGATAAAGGGTTGTCAGCAGCAATTGGTGGATGATGTCGTATACAAAAGTTAAACAAGCGAACCAATAATCCGCCACTATTTGCGGCTTGAATCTTTTGCATTCGTGCACAGCATGGATGCAGAACAAAATATTTAATAGCCCTCAAACGTCTGTTATGGAATGAAACCAAGAAAGTTATTGATTATGGTGAAGTTTACGTATTATGTGAGCTGTAAGGGGCCAGATCTTTCAAAGAAACAATACAATTTCAGATATACCAACCATTTTCGGTTGTTCTATTGGGAAGTTATATTGATATCTCTTAAATCACTGATCAAGAGTTACGCCTGGTTCAGAGGCACACCGGAGACCTGTGCTACCGATTGGAACTTCTCAACGGGTTGTTCGAGTTCTTCTCAAGAACTAGCGTGTTTACAGAGATCATGCGATTTTGTCAGCGATTCTGCCATCTTGGTCTGAGTCATTTCAATTTGAAGTTATTTGAATTGTCGCGTGTGAGTTGGTATTTGAGCCGCTAGCTGTCAAATTGCTATAATGCCGGCAAACATCGTACGCGGATTCAGTCTCTGTCCCCTGATAGTGAAAATGGATCATAAGGGTCATATTTGTTGATGGAATAGGCATACACATATAAGACAAATCAGATCAGCTGGTCATACAGGGTAAAACAGGCTAGTCAATGTTAGGACAGGAAGGAATGTGTCAACTGATCACCTTAATAAATATCTTGTATCACCACGAGTGCCAAAACTCAACACGACCAGCCACTTTTGAGTCATCTAAAATTTTCATCTGACAGTGAGATGGATAACTGCCCGAATTTACATAGGGTTTAGGCTGAAGTGACAAACTCAAACATTTGCTATCCTGTCTATCTACCAGGTGTCTTAATCTATGACCTCCGCTCGACGGTTCGCTGTTTAGACATACAGATATGACTATGTAGAAATTATCATCCAATTTCTGTCTTCCTACTATTCTCTTCTAAATAATTAGAAAGACAGGTTGTTTTGAAACCACTTTGAGAACTCATCCAGACATTTGCGATAAGACTTATCAACTTAGTTATCTATCAACAAATGTTTCGTAGGATAGTTCTGTGAGGTGGTAACAATATGACTTGTGGAAACACAAAACCAATTTGACGGTCGGGTGAAACAAATTTCTCCAAAGATTTCACGTTACCGGTCTGGAAACAACTGATTAGGTTCATACATGTGAGTGAAGCCGTTAAAAACTGCAAACCGTTAGAAGCCAACTTTCCATACTGACCTGAGAATACCAAAAATGGTAACAGGAACAGCACCAAGAAATACAAGCGTATGGTTTATTTGAGTCAGTCGATTAAATGAAATGCTACCTTATGTAAATTGGGGTATGATGAGAAAACAAACTCCGGTCGCATGGATGCATGTACGTGTTTGGGAAAGCGGTTTCAACACCAAGGTAACCAACCTGTTTTGGGCAACAAGTTTTTCTAACCACGAGCTCGTGTGTAAAAGTTGATTAACGTCTCTTCGAAAAGCGCCGAAATATTTAACCTGTGACTGAGTAATAAGATCTTGGACGTAGCGACGGTATCACTCACGCGATCAGTTAAAAGTAAATGTTTTGCAGTCGAAGATGTTATATCGCTGATTGGATGTTGAGAGCCCTGGTGCGTCATCGTCTGTACCACTCAACTTGGGATGTATGTTGAAAAGTTTTGTCTTGTTCTACAAGCGTATGAGTCACTGTAACCGTTGGTGATCTGGGAGTTGACATAAGTGGAACAGTTTTATTGAGTGGAAGGTTCATGGTAGTGTTGAGATGTCTTTCGGGAAAAAAGTGACAGACGCAATTCTGCGGTTGGTTAAATGCGAGCAGTAGCAGACTTCAGCCATTAGCCTACATCATTTGTGTTGTGGTCTCTTATACAAGGAAGTTTGATGACGGTATGTTTCTTCTGTGTTGATCGTAAATCACACTTGTCTACCAATTTTTCTTATTAATTTTAGTAAGTTTGGGCTAAAACCCAGTCGCCAGTACAGCATTGTTCCAGGACTCCTGTTCAGTTATTCTGCGACCGGTTGCGTAAAAACCGTAAAAATTGTTCACAATAAACCATGCTCGTAAGCCATGGAGGCAGCGGATTTTCCGATAGACGAGACGGTTAGCTGTCCTATCTTGGAGTTTAAAAAATGCTAAATCTAGACAATGAGCTGTTTGGTAATCCTTCTCAAGCGGTAAAGAGATTTCGGTGAATGAACTTAAAGTGATGTCGCAGTTTTTCAAAGCCGAGTTAATGGAACGTTACATGCCGGCTCTCCGTGTTCAGAATGTGTTGGCGTAATTCATCCTGTTACCGGGTCAGTAAAATTGCTGATCAGGCCATGTGACAAATACTCGTTCAACAGTTTGTTATCATGTTTTTACCAAATGTGACGGGATGTTTAATGAACTCAATTAGTGACAGCAAACGAAATGTTTGCGTGGTTCAATGTATACCTTCCTTCCATTATAATGAACTGAATAAGGGAAACTCAGTGACAGCCTAATAAATAAATAAATATGATGTAGCTTGGTTTCCACGTTTTGCGTCCGTTGTAAAAATATAACGGTAGCTTACGAGATTCGTTAGTGACTGTGGTCTTAATTACGCTGTAAATTTTTTTAAAGTGATGTAGTCAAAAGTTTAGTTACTCAAAACAAGGCGTACGTCTGGATATTATATAAATTCCGACATAGGCAGACAATCGTCAAGTTAGATAATTGAACGATACGGTGACAATCATGCTAACATCATCTTCAAACGGATCCCCAGACTTCTAAAATTTTTGGGTTTAAGCTAAGAGGTTAGGCTGCAGAATAAATTTTAGTGTCACTTGTTAGGACAAAAGCAGAATCCGGATAACAAAACCCTAAAAATCAATTTGACCTCTTCACAACATTGCTACCTCTGTTTTATTGCTTTAGTTAAATTGTTGGTTAATAAAATTATACCGGAAACGATGTGGGCAGAGTTGACAAGGCAAATTGCCCAAAAATTTCCGATAGTTCTTATTATTTAAACAAGTCACTTTTCCCAACCATAAACGCGAATGTTTAACCAGTGATTGATAGAAAGCATCTTTTCAATTAAACACTAGCTTACAGTATATGGAATCTTTTCTTCAGATATTTACTCTACATGAGTTAATTGTCTTCTGCTGCTCAAACCTGACGGTGATTTTCCGTTGACCAATACTTTACGCGAGAAAGTCTCACCACCTTGAGACTTCAGCTAGTGACACTAAGTTCGCGATATCAGAACTCACACTTCACCGTCATTCACGATTCTTAACAATACAGTCACTTTCCTGCTGGTAGTAAACATCTTGAGTCTGTTGATTAGTCAAATGTTTTGGTCTGTTTTTGTTCGTCTTTTAGGTCTACCAAAAGGAGTGGTTGTAAACCGATATGCTTAATCTTGATGCTACCGATCATGCAACCTTCATCTCAGCATATGGATTAAGAACATTTTGACAGAAATGATTGTCAACGAGAAACCATATGAAGTAGCGTCCACCCAAATAGGCTTAATAACCACTTTAGCAACAATTAAGCGGAACTATCATGATTGACTGAATAGGGTAGGTCAAAAGCTGTGTACAATCAAATGTTGAGGTTGCTCGCCACCGTTAGGGCTGATACGTTAATTTTCTATCACAGAACTGCCTGAAGTGGTGCGTGCTAGCTATTACCATTACAAATTAAGTACCTTTCAAATAATTTTTGTCACTTTTCACGGTCTTGGCATCATCCGAATTCGTCACCCATTTTAGAGTTTTCTTTCTTCGTTGTTGTGCAAGCCGTTGATTCGAACACAATTCGGCTAGCGTCGGTATTGTGAATTCTCCACTGAAAATTGCCACCAAAACGTTTTCTTTCGAAATCTTTCCACATCAGCACACTTACTTTCCGCATCGGGAAAACGATGCTAAATCTGCGGCTTATAAACAGTTAGATGTTTGCTGATGTAAGACATTTAAAATCACATATACATTCTACACAGTATCAAGCTTTCCAGACTTAGATAGCAACCATCACCGTGGCAACCTGACTGTATAGCTATTTGAGTACAGTTGAATAAAAAATTGATCGTGAAACTGGACACTAGAACGAAGGAAAATTGATAACTTTAAGGCAACTCTGTTCGTTGTTCGTGATATGTTCAGTTTACAAAATAACAAGTTCACTTCAGCCATTCACCACTCAAAGGCAGTCGAATAACTGATGTTCAGATTTCAGACTTTTCTCCAATTAACCGTGAGTCATCTAAATGACAATCGGTTTGCACGAGTGGACGAAAGTGTTTCAATTATGAATCCATGTATGTGTGTTAGCCTGAAAATAACTTGTCTTGAATCATTTATAAATGCGAAACATAAGTATGCTTTGATTAAATTATTGTGGTTGTGCAGACACTGAAACATTGTAAAATAACATTCTGGCGAATATGTACATATGGTGACCTATGGGAATGAGATAAGAATTAGGTCAGGAACTTTACACTGTTGGCTGTCATTCACTTACGTATTCAGCAGGCAGACTCGAAGAACGTCCAACCTATTGTGGCGTCCACGCATTAGGACAGAACGTCACGTGGCGAGCAGATGCTGTTTGTAAAAACGTTTTGAGTGACGATTACATCTGTCCTACGACGTCCTCTCTTTTCGAATGTTGTGGTAGACTTTTATAACAACTGTGGTGATTCGTGCATAATGACGGTCAAACCGATAGAATTACTCAAAAGGCGGTCCGGTAGACGGAGTTCTAGCAAACCGCATATTGTGGTATCTCTAGAAGAATATTTGTGTTAATACTAAATTACATGTTTCAGGGTTCGTCGTCATCCAACTGCTTCCATGCGGCAAAAGTTTTTAAACCGAACACATCGACTCAGGGCTCATAGAATTTGGTCTTCGCATGTTCTAGGTATCCAGACCCGACACAGACATGATGATACGGTAGACAGAAGACGCGATGGAGCGTCTACTTTCACGTAAAGTGAAACGACTTGCCTCATCCGCTGTAATATTTAGTATGGGTAGACAAATAAGTCCTATTACCAGAACTTCCACAATAAACCCTCCGACATAAATCTTGAGCTAGATATTATCCATAACTGTCGTTGATGAGAAGTATAACCTGGGGCACGTTCGTAGACGTAGGACGCTGTCTACCAAAATCTAGAATATACATTCGGTGGTGGCACAACACATCGTTGAACGGCCCGAATGTTATACCTCAATGAGTTGTAAAAAGTCTGCAGACCAGCACAGTTTCATGGAAGCAAACGCTAATCGGACTTTCTGCTGCGTGTGACACAAAACGGAGGAAGCTTGGATAAACAGTGTCGGTTTGCAATCAATAATCGAAACGATCTTTTGGTGGCAGATTAACCACAACTTCTGACCCATAAAAACACGTCCAGGGGCCTAAGACCCGTTTATAACAAGTCAGATATTGTAGTACACGCTTATGGAACAGTCATGTGCTACACAAAACAAACGATCATTTCTGTTGATAGCCTTCAACCGCCAACCACATAAGTGAATGACAGACTGTTTCCCTGGTTATTTTGTGTGTGCGACTTGGAACTGACTTCTATGAGACGGGGACTGATGTTTCTTGTGTACAACGGGAGGACAATATGGGGATCGGACGCAAGCGATTTGACAGCTTATTTAGTAAGCAATCCACCACTGGCTGAATGAAGAGGCATCAATGCATGGTAGGCCGGACTTGGGATGTCCATTTTTTCTACTCTGTCCGGGAACATAACACATCCACAGGAGTTAGGAGAGATTTTGGATGACTTTTGTTAAAATTCGGAAAAGCAAGAAATCACTGACAGCTTTCGGGTTTTCAGTCTGCTGAGTTGTGCTAGAAAAGTTTTGCCGAGGATTCCATTTGAACGACTCAATGCCAGAGTGCCAGAGACCAGTGTTCCAGAGTAGTGATTTGGATTTCAGAACAGTCACAGTGGAATTGATATGATGTCCATCGTTCGGCAGATTTGAAAAGTGTCAAAGACGTAACCAGCAGTAGTCCGCCTTCGTTAGGGATTTCTCAGAGTTTTAATCTGAGGCACTGTACACAGTACTGAGTTAGTGACACTGTGCAAGCTGGTTCGATAGATGAATTCACTTGAGAGAAGTAGATAAGAAAGAAAGAAGGCCGTCGTGTGGACCAACCTCTGATGGTTCTCACATCGCTACTGACATGAAGCAATGTTGTCTTAGGCCCAAAATTATGTAGTTCACATTTGATTGAAATACGAACACTTGTCCTTCAGAGCTTTGGGGTGTGTGCACAAATTGAAATTCATTTGCCCGACATTAGTCTGTTGCGTAACTCGACCATCCACGTGCAGTTGCTTACAAGTTGACGGGGCACGTTGAAAAAACTATACCCAGTGGCCACGGCTTTCACAACCGTGATTATCAAGTCTAGGCAAATGATTAACAAATTATGGATATTACTTTTCAGTCTTCATGCAACGGTAGTGTCACATTTACAAATGTAATCTCTATCACCGGGACGATTGTGGACAGTTGCTGATGTGTTCGCTATTTTATCAACTTCCAGTCGGTGGACGTATCCGTGAACCGAGGGCTTTCATTCAAGTACGCTGGTTTCGGGCATCTCCATGGACTTGCTACCGAGAACCGTGGCTTAAAGATGAAAACGAAGCTACCTGTATGCCTAATCATTGTTCTGTCCACCCTGTCACATGGCAGGGAAACGTGGACACGGTGTGTGTAGTACCTGAGCCGTTCTCATCTGCCGTGCATGAGGCGAATCCTGTGCATTTGGTAACTTGATGTAGTCTTTAACACTGAGGTACTCGGCGAAGAAAATGCTAACATGATTGAACCCATGACGATAGCAACAAGTATTTCTGGCTAGCAAAACTCTATCAGTGAAATAAGGAATAGATCTCGAAGCAGCTGTTTTATGGGCAAACAAATAAAATCAGCAAAACCAAAACGATAAAACCAGGGTGTGGTTTGTGTACTCTTTTGGGCTGTGAGGTTGATCTTGGACCATAGGAAACACCCCTGAACCGAGCTGTCTCAAAGAGCACAATCTGGATAAACGTCCAATCTTTTCAGTGAGCTCCCCGTCGAAGATCGTGAATTCAAGTACGCGGAGCATGCAGAATCCACTGGCGGATTTAGGCGAGATAACGCAACATGATGACTTCGAACGCGCTGAGACCATCGCAGGTTAAATGGTCACTGACGCACCAGCAGCGAACAGTCAACTACGGAACTGCAAGGGTGCCAGATATAAGTAAGTTAGACATGATGGATGCCGTTTTTTCTCTTCACTCGAAGACTCCCATTATTTGTCAGACTACTTACTCATCCTCTCAAAAATTGCAACCTTTTAACTGTTTTTTCCTCAACTTTGTTGACTCACCGTAAGCTGGCACTTTTGTTTGGTCTCTTCACAAAATGGAGGTCCATTTGTTTTTCTACTTCAAGGTAATGGTATCGATTTCCATATCAAAACCTCTGCTGCTTCTATATTTTTCAATACTCCGTTTTATTGTTAAATTAGAATTTACTATTTAGGGTTTTCGAAATCCTTCGGTACCGATTGGTTAGAGTTTCAAATTAGTTCATCACTTTGATGTCCAGTTGGGTAAAAAGGTGTTTATTCGTACACAGTCCGTACACATTTTTTACATCTCTACTAAATACGATGCACGTAGGTGGAACCGCAAGTGGTGCATCGTATGCCACCGGTAGTGGTATACGATGCACAAATGTTCTCTGGGTTCAACCACTGAACAGCCGATCTAGAAATAAACGCTGTCAAACCAAGGTATCTGTAATCCGCTGACAGTTGACCTTTTGTCATTGGACTCTCCGAGATGATCATTTTCGTGGTCCTCCTGACTCGTCTGGTTGGTCATTTCTGGATACTTTCGAAAGGTGTCGAAGAGTTTTCAACTGAATTCCATGAGGTCGTACATTTCTCCGGTCTACGAGCGGCATTTGGAAATGAAAACAGTGGGGCGATATTCAGAGTGAGTGGCTCCATAAGATTTAGTCCTAAGGCATTTGGTGTCCTTTGCATTCTTTAGCCACGGTTTCAAAAAGTGTAAACAGTTTCTAGGGCCCATCTACGATGACACCACAATCATGGCTATGAGGATTATCAGTGGCAAATTGGGGGAGTAAAACTCAGGTTGTTAACAAGGTTGGGATAGTGTGATTATATACATATGTCACAGTTGAGGTCTGGTAGCACAATATTTATTTTAAAGAAACAGTTTTTCAGCCGACATATGTATTAGAAAAATTATATTAGTCCGCCCTTCGATTGTTTAAGCGGGAATACAATCACTGTTTGATTCATCTAAACCTTACGTTGCTTTTTGTGACCTTACAGGTTCACCCATTTTCTGATCAGCTAAGCTATAAATATCGTTTCGATTTTCCTACAAATTACATAGATTCAGTTGAATGATGTTTAAGTGAAAACAAGCTTCTCAAGTGAACTGAAGTCCGATATCAGAGTTTTCAGATGCACATACTCATCTGCTGAACAAACAACACGCACATGTGTAGATAAGAGCATAGAAGAGGAAAAAAGCAGACTGTGATCGAAAAACTTAAAGGAAATTAAAGCGTCCAAAGTTGTATAAATGAGCGCTTTTTCTGATGCAATGACTACCATCTACTTAGTAAAAGGGTGGTAGTATAGAATTGACATTCGGTGTGTAGGCGTTCATGTGAAAAATAGTTTAATGATCTGACGAGTTTGTGCGATGAAAACACATTGAATAGGTACGTAGTTGGTAAGGACGATCAGAGAAAAAATTAATATAAACCGTAAAATGATTCAACTAAACAAAATGACCAGTCATGCAACTAACGATTTTGGACAAATGTTCAAAGGAAACTCATATATGTTTAGTTCTTGACAAGCTCGGCCGAGATATTGGCAGAAAGATATGAACAGAGAGGTGGAATGTAACAATGAACTGAACGCCAAGTTAGGTTTAGAAATGCATGGAAATATTTTAAACATCATACAAAGAAAGAGATATGTTGCAAATTGGACAAGTTTGAAATGATTACCTTGGATTAGAAATAAGTGTAACGTGAAACCGGCTGACCATGGCTCATTTAGACAAGTGTGAAGGATCTGACGTAAGTGAGCACTGCGAATTATATAATTTATATGTGAGCCGTGTTCTGTGGAGGAGAAAGACTAAAACATAATGATTTGGAAAATTCGGTTTTGAGTTACCGAGAGCCACCAACACAATAGCTCGATGGAATCGTCTTGATATTAATGGATTTTCAGCTTGTATCTGTCAAAGTGTTACCAGTAAAGCAAATTCTTTAGATGCAAACAGACTTTGAGCAAGCACGATGAAGCAGTTGGAGGAGTTGTGATATTGCTAAGGATGCCGTAAGTGTTCAGAATTACGGGTAATGTAAGATTTAGCATGAAAGTAAATTACATTTGATCGTTGAAGTATTTATTGACAGGTGTTCCGTAGAAAGATTCCTGAGCGTTAGAGTAAACACAATTAAGCCGGACTTTTCCACGTACGGTGATGAATAAGGAAACCGGATGAACAAGTTCAGACAACCCTGTATGAATAAATGGAACAGACTAAACTGGGTAACTGGACGAGTCTAGCGGGTAGAGTGAATCTTCTAAGAAAAATTCTTGTCCCATTCTTTACTGAACTATAAGGTTTACCCAAGAAGAAAGGAAGTTCAATACAACTTTCAGGATTGATAAGTTGCAACTGGTAAAGCGAAATTACAACTTTGTTTTTTTTCATACGGCTAGTGTAAGACAAATATTTCTCCAGAATCGTTTTTTCTGTGCATCTCGTTTACCACAGTATGCACCCTTTTTGGGGGCAGCTTCAAGAATAACCAAACATGTGAAAATACTTCCAGATAAAGTTCCCGTTTGCTAACCGGACTGTAACGTTCCAGCATAAGAGACGAACGCCCCTTTCCTTAATTTGCATTAAAATGAGATGTGTCTAAAGTGAATGGTTTTCAAACGAGCGTTTGGAGTACACACTCAGGCTGTCCTGAAAACCAAAAATCCGTCTGTGAATAGCATGACATTTCACACAAATTCCCTAAGGCATATCTCCATTTATTTTCCATGGGATTAGTTTCATTAGCTGTGTACTTAAGCCCACTTGGTAAAAATCATGGTTTATAGAACATGATGTGAGTAAAAAGTACAATGTATTTTTGTAAAATGAATGTTTTTTTGTTCTGCTGAACCAATACCAATAACGTACAAATTTCTGTGGAAAGAACTGGTACAATGTTGTATCCATATTCGACGACAATTTGGCACATTATTTGCGAATTAATTACCTGTCGTTATCCATAGCGCGTCATAGCATAGCTAAGCTCTATGGCAAAACAAATCGTAAAGGGGTTTTTGAGTAAACCACGCAATTATATGATGAAGACAAGTTCACTTGGTTGGGCAAGCTTTCAAACTAAGCAAAATGATATACTGGCTACCACTAAGCACACTTACCTATCGTTAACAAAGAGCACTGAAATAGTTAACTTTTGGGAAGATTTTAGATAATTTTTAGCCGTTGAAGAAACACCTAAGGTTTGCACCTGCTCATCAATTGCTTCAAGTGGAGCACCAGACTCACGTTTTACTCAAGTTGTCAAGTTAAATCTATCTTATCCGTTTTACTCAGAATTGTTCACTGGGGCATCTGAGATGAGTTGGTAAAATAGTTGATGAATTTGTCCTCAGAACGGTCAAACAGCCTGAGTACTACACACCAATCAATAACGCTGGGCGTTTCGGTGTTACAGGTTGGCCACGCCAATCAAACCTCACTAGTACACTGGTCACATGGCCGTTTCATGCATACGTAAAACGAAGTTCAACTCCTGTTGATGCAAGGATGCTCACTACTGACAGGCTTTAGAAGAAGCATAGGTTGCGTTCACTACTTATTTCTGAAGGAAGCTTAGTAATAAATCTAACCGAAATGGTGGGCTATGATCAACTGGTAGTGTTATTCAACCTAGATACTCACCTGGTGACATTCACAAACTGTTTAAGATATCAGAAAAGTGATTACCGAAAATAGCAGGTCCTTATTGTAAAACATCTGCTGTACGTTGAACGTTTTTGTAATTGTTCGGAATAGGCATGGGTCGAGTTCGAACTCGAGAACTTCACTCAAAACAGTGGATGCACAAACGGCTGACAACTGGTCTTCAGTGTTTATAACTATGGTACGAAGTAGTATTTTCTTCGTGAATATTTCCTATACACAAAATAGCCCTCTAATTTTGGTTCCATTTTGTTCTCTGGGGAATCTTGCTACATTACCAACCGTGTACAAAATATGGAGTATCTGTAGTCGTCATGAATAAATAAAATGTTTCACCATCTCTCATTCCCGTTCGGCAATCTATCTTGACAGCTTCTGTTGTGTTTGTGGTCAATTGAAAAAGATGTTGCAAACGTGGTGCTACGAACCGAAACTGCCGACCATTCATTCACGAATCAAGGGTGCGCGTTTGCCGAAGAATGATGGTGCTCATTCTTGTAAGTTGCGGTCACAAAGAATGCTGTGAAATCCACTGTTGAGTAGTCAGGTGCTACCAAAGCATATTACAAGAATGACGCCAGTTCGAAACAAATTATGAACATGTCCGTTCTAGTTGTATCGTTACACCCGAAGTAACCGTGGAGAGTCACGGTTGCAAACATTTGTTCGCAGAATTTCTTATCAGGCGTACGTAACTGCAAGGGGTACACTGGGCTTATATGTTAAACTAGAACATGGTTGTATTCAATTATAATGGTAAGGGAAACTGGAGTTATTTTGAATAATAAAGTTTGGCAGGAAGTAAAATCTGTGAGCAACCTTTCCGAAGACTGCGCTGATAGAAAAAATTTGCTGGGGCGTAGCCGTTTGCAATCTACTATCAATACCATTCAACCTCATGCCGATAGAGCAAGAGACACATGGACGGCTAAACTCGTTCAGATTAGACTGGGTCACTCTCAGCGTGCGATGACTTTCGAAGTGTTTCCAAGTGAAGAAAGGATAGTATTCGGGGAATGTTTAGAAAAGAAGATGCAGAAGCAAGCAGAGAATATGATGGCTAGATAGCTCAATGGAATGAATCCAATCAAACCTCCGGTTGCATTTCACAACAATCCTGAACAGTATATCCACCGTTACTCATCAATTGCCTTGAAGCAAACAGCGTTATAGGTATTGCCGTTCGGCTCTAAATTCTTTTCTCCTGGAATCGAACATAATCGAAAAGACATGGAGGTCCAGTTCGCAAACCTATAACATCAATTAATTGGATTTATTTTCAAGTTGACCATCACTCACATTT
>QNGE01002183.1:91493-124012 GCA_008508345.1 Paragonimus westermani
GCTGCGATCAAATGTGAGTGATGGTCAACTTGAAAATGAACCAAATCCCCGACTACTCATCAGTAATTGGATTTACTCCATCCTCAATATTTAACGTTTAACATTACAACTCTAAGTTTGTAAATACAGTGCAGTAGCATTCGTGTGCAGTTTTTTGAATCCAAACCACACAGAGACGAGAAATGAGCCGCGAACAGTCACAATGTCATTTTAACAAGACCGGATGAAGCAGCACCAGTAATTACATTGAATGAGGCAAATTGTGTTGGCAAGATTATCTGTATTTTGCCCTATCAATCGAAATACCGGAAGGTGGCATCAGAAAAAGATGAAAAATCAATAGACAAAGGCTCCTGCAGGCTTCTTCACCAAATGAACTAGATTGACGTGATCAGTGCGTGGTTTTTGATTAACTTCCCTCGAATTCCATAAAGATAAGTTGCTACTACACTAAATTCTTAATATGAACAAATCACAATATCAGAGTTTGGTCTGATGGCTAGTTCAAATGCTGGAACTAATTAAAGAAAGAATAATTCCATTTAGTCTGAAAGATAGGTTTCAATCTGTGGACTCTGTAAACCCACTGAACAGTAACAAATCACCAGACAACGTACCGCTGTCCACAAATGTGCCACTTAAAGAAACCGCGGAATACTTATGTAACCACATCGAAGAGAATCAAATGGAAAGTGGTATTCCGGTCAAAAATTTGAAAGAATTATTTTGCACATGCATCTTCCAATTTCAGTACCACGGTGGTATATGTATATATACACAGAAAGCTGAGATAACTACGGGGTCCATACTTGGCCCGTTGCTCGCAGACGTATTCATGGTCAATGTGAAGCTTAGTCAATTGGGACCCGCATTTTCCGAGTTTCTATTCTGCAGACGTTATATAGGTTATATATTTAGCGTGACCAAAGCCACCACTGTCAATTAAGGCTTTCTACTGGTCTTTGTTCGTGCATGCCCGAACACACAGTTCATCCTGGAGGAAGTAAAGGACGATAGGTTACCTGTTTTTGGTGTGTCAGTTCAAAGTAGGCGGATCCATTCAGAAATCCACTTATAGGAAAAAGACGTAGACAGGACAGTACACTTATCTCTTGAGGTTTGCTCCGCTGAAACAAAAACGAAAATTGATTTGCTGTGTAACCAACAGAATAAGAGAGGTATGCACACTAGACACCGCAGAAAACGAAGTGTAAAAATCTGGGAGTTATTGAACCAGAACCAGTTGTGAAGAATACGAAAATGTAAGATGTTCAACGAGCGACAGAAACAGTAGCGTAGAAGCCGATTTTTATCAGTTTGACATTAAAGGCGATGCATCTAGCTAACTCTTCAGTCGTTGGTTGACAAATACAGTGGCCAGGACCATGCTGTGTGGTCGGTATAGGTGCCAAAGTTTTCTTCGTCATTCTGTACTTATTCTCTAACCTACCGTTGTTAAGCAGATCGCGTTCGGAAAACTGCTCGGGGACTATCAGACAGGATCCGTGAACATTTTCCACAAAGTCTACACATTTTTGGGACGAAACCCATCCTAATTGCTACCGGATCGCACTGGATCGACACGGGCTATCAAATCCCGGTCGACAGAGCTATCGAAATCGTTTACAATGTGTCCAACCTCCATTCCCGTGCTGTCAGCGAGACCCTTATCGACGACAGAGACAACCGCAATCAGATCCCAGCTCTGCGGCCAAAGGAGATTCGTACAGGCCGTCAACCTCTTCTGGTAAACCACGCGTAAGCCGTCCAAACCTCGTTCACCCATTAACTTGACTAACCTCTTGTCACATGGTGGTCACATGGTTCATCTAAACGTAACACACAAACATCATTCGGTTAGAGAGTCACCCACATCTTCCATGACTATTAATATTGTGTGTAACCATATTCTTGTTTTATTTATTGGTCCAATGAATCCCCTGAAATTGTGTACACATGATGAGAATTACGGAAAACAGCCGTTTGAAACCTTGACTTTTCATGAATATCTGTTTGGATGAGTCCGACAACCGAGCGAGGTAAGGTTGTAGTGCATGAGCAAACGACATGAAATCGTCGCTTGCGTCCCCATGCTTTATAAGTAACTGATAACTGATAACTTCCGCTGAACAGTATCCACCCTCAGAAACAGTTCACAGATTATACCAAATACATAATATCGTTTCTACCACAAGACAAACTTCACTCTCGAAAGAACTTTTAGGCCTTATCCGAAAATGTGTATTACTTGAACGAGCCCTTTCACGAATCGGAGGCTCAGCACGGATTGTTTCAATTAATTCGGTATTGTATGTGTTCTACTATTCCCAGCGAAGTTTGTACACTGGTAGGATTCTGTTGTAAAGTGGCCTAGAAAAACAGTTAGCATGGCAGATCATGTTGCTTTCGCTTCTGTCTGAGCGAGTATCATCACGTGCGCCTGCACGAATGACATTTAACAAGATACTTTGATGTAGTAACATTTTTCATGTCCCCCCTTTCAAACATAGACTGCACGATCGGTCACAAGATTAATACGCGATCTCAGGTTTACGAGTAATCGCAGTGTTCATTGACGCAAATTTGCATGTTCGCAACAAACATTTTATAAACAGCTATACAAATGATCGGTTTATGTCCGTTGCAGTTAATGTCAGGGTCAGTTCCAAGAAATTTGGATGGAATTGCAGTCATCATCAAGATCGAAAAGAGGCGGATGCAATCAGTTGTGAAGCATAGGATAAACAATGCAAAACCGGGATCAAACATATGACGTCGTCAGAACAATAAGCAAGTCCGTTAAATTCCTCTCCGGAAGACAAAGGAACAAGACTACACTTAGTTTCCTTAAACGAGCCAAAAAAAGCCGCAGAAAACGATTGGGACTACTCGCATTCAATGCAAATCTACGTTAGAATTAGGCAAGAGAGAGACACGACAATAACCAATCATGTATATTCGAGCGCTGAGTTTGTGGAAGTAACTAGTTCAACCGTATTTTGGTAGAGCAAATGGTTTCAATGCTACATGCGGTGTTTAAACCAGGGAGCACATGGAACTGTGAGAAAAGGAGCTCATTTTTAGAAGTCTCATCTGGATGGGGCTAAAATGTTTCTAAACTTTTTCAAGGGTGGCTTATGTACGAGGAACATTATTCAAAAAGCGGACGCTTCTGAAGTACACAAAAGAGCAACTAAACTGCCGTGTAATTGGCACACGTGAGTAAACCAGATACACCCCAAGCGTTAACCCCAAACGAATTAGATTAAAATGCGAATCAAATCAAAGCATATAAGTAACTAGAGACATCCTTCGAAAGTTATTTGAAAAGGTCCAACGATTCAGTCTTTTTGGAGCGACGACCATTCAACACGTTTTTAGGAAAATTTGCCATTTACCCACTCCGTTATCTTAGTAATATATTGAACCTTTTAACTCAGTTGGTCACATGGACAAACCTATTGGTTAATGGATACAAGTGTCCAACACTTCAGAACACGAAAGAAGATTTCTACCGCACATTTTGACACTAACGGGGAATTTTCACCTTTACATCTCTGGTCCTCCCCCCTATGATATGCCTTCAAGGTTTAATTTTACGCGTTTTGGCAGATTGTTAAAATAGAATACTTCTTCGTATACCAATGTATTAGTAAACTCAAAACCTCCGAGTCTAAGAGTTAAAAATGTATATTTCAAACACACCCAGAAGTGAATGCCTTTACTCGACAAAAATTTTATCTGATACCTTCATACCTATACAAAAGCAGGGTTACATTTTTTCAGTGAATAGACTCTTAGATGATTCCTATAAGTATTACATTCTAACGCTTTTCACTATGTGAATAAATTAAGTACTGAAAAATCCAGTAATGCAACTACTCAGCCTATGAATCGTTTTCAAAATATATTCACTTTAGTATTTTGTATAGGTAGATTGCGTGATAAGTCACGCAATCTCACTGTGCAATTTTCCGTGTTGCGGCGACTTCAAATTCAACCTTACAGAAAATTTTCTGAATCGATAGAAGCGCAGCTTAACTGTTTTCGATTTATTTACCCATGCAGGCAATTAATAATGGTGCAATTTTACCTGCAATCGAGTGATCACAAGTCTGACAAACGCAACAAAAACAGCTAAATGTGTATGACTTATTTCATAGTGAGATAAATTTAACATTCTTTTCAATAAACTCCCAGTTTAACTTTTATACAAATCACTAATATGAAAGGGTTCATGTGTAGATTGCCAGTTCTTTCTGGCTTGCACAACTGTAATCGGTGTCGTTACCAGGCCTTTAATTACGGCCCATCAATTTCATCGATAAGAGATGAATTTTCAGCTAACGGAATGGTCATCGACAAATTCACAAATTTGGCTGATGGAACTCTATAAAGTTCAGTGTCGATCAGAATGCTAAGTTAAGCAAACTAATGGTAAACATCACTCAATTGTGGTTAAGACTACAGGCGAAATGGGCTTGACACACTCGCGGTTAATCGAATTGCCTTATCTGTCAAGATGCCTGGGGGTTGGTTGACTGCGCTTGATCACGGTTGCCAAACGATTTGGGTCACACACATTATTACGTACGGATTATAACCGCATAATTCTGAAAAATCTGGGGTTGGTGTCTAATTTTAATAACGTCTGTTATGTAATTCATAACTAAATGGAGACCCACAAACCCATACCAGTTTCAAATGAGATTTGGCCGACTTCATTGGAAGTTAGAAAACCCTTGCTTTCGAACAAAAGTCCCATTTAACATTCTCAACACAGTAAGCGTTCATGGTCGGAACAAGATTCGAAACAGCAAGCTCTTCGAACTACCGACCGAACGTACACTTTTCATTAGAAAATGACGGGTAGACTATATTGGTATCACTCACAGACTTCCTTTCACAGAGATTTTTCAGAAACACTGGTGTACCAGTACTGTTGCACATTCCGAGGATCACATCGTGAGATTGAATCACACCTCCGTGCTAACGCGTACAAGAATCTGATAAGAGCTTGAGAAACTGCATCGTGTGAGATGCAAACCGAGTTTCAAGGTTAATCACATGAAGCCATGATTAAGTCATTCTTTTGAAAGTCAGCTATGGACATATCCCACACTGATTTTATATCAAAGGTGATAGTTTATCTGAATGATCCGACTAGATACTTCAAAATAAGGGTTTGGTAGGCCTGCATCAGTCATAGCACAAGATGATGCATTTTCCCAAAACCACACTGTCGCATTCAGGAGGATGTTTTGCAACGCATTCCGGTTAATGATGTGGTTTAAGCAGTGTAGCCGGTTTGCCTGTTGATTCATCCACCTTTTCTCTCCTTTGTAATCAACAGTTGGCGCATCTGAAGATAGCGATAGCCATCACTTTCCTGTAGTTAATGAAAGGTACGAACATTCGATAGACCTTGGCCATCAGTTAATCCATAATCCAGATGGACTGACAACTCGTTTGTTCAATCGGTTTACTGCGTGCTCTAAAATACTGACTTACATGTAGCAGGCACAATGTCGTGAACACAGTACTGTCATTGAATTGGCTGCCTGAAATGACAGAATTGGGTAACGTCAGCAGCGGCAGCAAGTTGTGTCCCAAGGCAGCATATGGCAATTTCCTAATAACCACATAACTTAATAGTCAATTACCAAGCCTTCCGGCCCACATAAACCTATTCATCCTACTAATAACTACGAAGCACCCCAACCGCATATTCGATTTACTAAAGACCATATTTAATGTGCGCTGCTGGCTGATCCTCTACCTGAAATTCTGATTTGAAGAACTGACTACGAATTCGCCAAAGAATGACCATATCCCACTAGGACAGACCCATCTGAAACCAAGTGCTTAAACGGTCTAACATTAGGTTGAGTTGAAAATGTTTAGTGCTCTATGTGATTATTGTCTGATTCCAATGTACACTGACCCTAACTTATCATAACCGCCGGAAGCGGTACCAAATAATTGGCGTGTTGGTCCACCCTCACACTTGAAGGCAAACTAAACACGTAAGCAGATTAGCTAGCTTCGCCTGGAAGTGCCTCTGGGTGTGTGAGCTGAGGATATCGGATCATATGCGATTAGTGGGCACTAAGTCAAACATCTATGTACCCCCAACTCACGATGTACACAGTGAGATGAAAATAAACCAGATGGAAATGTGTAATGCTTTGAAACGGAAAAATTCATGCCCTCTGGATATGCGTATTAGCAATACAATAGACGCATTAAATGAATGGGAGAGAAGTTACAGTTTACTCATTAGACAGAAGGAGACAGACAAACCGTATGCCCAGGAAAATGCTGGATCCTAGGTTGTTGCATACAGCTGACTGCATGATAGTCAAATTGGACGCAGTCGTTGTTTGGTTCGCTTTTTTACGCTGCTACAAAGTGGAGGGTAAGGATAATTTATAACCACCACAAAAAAATATTTTTGACAGTCGCACGATTTTGATATTCTTTTCTTTCTGCCCACTCCTGTCTTATTCCAACCGTTAATTTGTCAATTATGTCCCGAGGCTAAAACCACAATTCGTCCTGTGCCTCGCTGGCTTAACACCCTTTTTTATACATCCTATTTTCCGAGATCGATAATACATATAATCAACGCGCTGTATCTTTGTTTCCATTGTCGTACGTGTTTTGATGGTGAGAACTAGGATAGATGTTATGTTGTTGGACTGTTCCAACAAACTTTGCCTGAGTAGATGAAGAGAAGCAATATGATAGCCTAAGTAGTAATTCAGAAACCCAAATCAGACTCTTAGTCGTTCATAATCCTGTTACTACCAATGAGTTTGACATCCTGATAAATAAAATTTTCATAACACGTGTGTCCATCCGGTGATAACTGTCAATCTAAAACTTTGAAGTCTCAAACTAGAATGTTAACTTTGAATAATCAGTGTTGTCTATTTGCACAGGTTTCCTACATTGGCTATCACATTATCCTTAAAACACACCATCGGTGTGATTAAACCACAGGATATTCCACTTATGTCGTATCGAGACAGTCGGTTTGGTATTGGACACAGTAATCGTGAAAACTTTGGAATTTGAATTAGAAAGTAAAAAAAAGCATACTCGATGTAAACATTCTGATGCATATGAAATTAACGATTTCCAACAGATTCAGACAAACTAATTGATAGATTGTCGACTGAAATGAACAGGTAGTAACTGTGTTTCCTATCGAAACGTACGAACTTAGTGATTAATACCTACGAACGAAGGTGACTGAATGATATTTTTAAATCGAGTAGGTTGAAATTGATTTCATTCAATATAAATTGAAAATCCCAGACGTCGCAATCCAACGGACTTTCAGTTGGGACCTTTTGAAAAGAAGCGATACACTTGGGGTTTGTTCTTGCTTGGACACGTCAACTTGCTGGAATTAAAACTCCGAACACACGGATGTAATTCGGTATGAGTGGCGTTTACTTTATATTAAAAATTATCTTACTATTTATAAGTATTTCGATATTCTTGAATATAAACATTAGTTTTGAGCAAACAACAGAATTGTGTAAACCATTTAAATTTTGGCCTCAACTTATGCAAAGATTGCCAGTGCGGAATGTGAAGATTTGTATACACATTTGTGAAGATTTATATACGTAATTATCTAGACATGTGGATATTTACATAAGAACCAAACGAAAAGGTCACCCAATGTTGTTCGATTGTGTATAGTACTAGTGAAGCGTAATTGTATTGTCTAGCTGACTGTAAATGTTACCGTGGACCACGGCGACTGCTACATCAAACTTGAAGTTAGCTGACTGTGGGTGTACCAGTCAATGACTCACCAACACTGTGAGCCAACGATCAATTGCATTTGATCAACCCTCATTCGTCCCGCTGATAGGCTGATTCGGCTGCCTTTTGTACTGATGTCATTTGGGCGAACAGCCGGTTGACCTTTCTATGCTATGGGTGATCGGTAGTCGTAGGACCAACAAGTCATTACTGTACGTTTGAAGGTGGCCAGTTTGTGGTGGGCCATCTAGGACAAAACACTTCTGCTCGATACATTCATGTTTTGCACAAAAGATCTGTCTGCTGCCATGATAAACTAGTAGTAGGGTTGGTTAGCGAGTAATTTACTAGGTTGTATGTCTAAAACGCGGTGCTTGTAGCGAAGTGGTACTACTGCACGGATTCGGATTAATAGCCTGTGATAAACTCTACCTGGATGAATAAACAAAGGCGGGAACAGGAGACAAGGCAGTTTCTAGAGGTTAGGTTGTACTCTTTGTTATCCAGCACTGTGGGATTGTCAGTAATAATAAACGATGACATGAACCCCACTCCCAAGGACCAGTACTCAATGACTGCGAAGTGGGAAGCCTCTCTGGGAAACTGTAAAATGTTCGCTGTGAACACTGTCATCATCAATCCGTTTTTCGTATTTAACATCACTCTTAAAATCGACTGTATTTGAAAATCACGTCTAAATACGGATCTAGAAAAAGCCTACGATAATGAATTGTTTTACATTGCAGTCGGTAAATTTTCATTTGTACGCAACAATTCCGTGTTTGTAGTGACCCTGTTCTACGAACTGTTCACTACACCGACCAAGTGTGCAGGTAACACTTCTATCTTCGTAGAGAACATGTGGTTTCAACCATTTTGGCAATTACCACTTTTAACGTTGCCCCTCGGAATATTTATCTATCCCGTTTTTTTGTCTTTGACAGCTAACCGCTCAAATAATGAAGACAACTTGAACTTAGTTAACCAATAGGCCAACAAAGTAGATGTTGGCTAGATTCTTCTCCCACTATTGTAGTCTAATGAGTACCGTAGCATTTCAGTGGGACCTCCATCGCATTATCGGATTCATCCATAAGTCACCCGAAATATGGTAACAGGCAAGACGGTTCGATAGCGAACTCTATGAAAGTACCTTAATATGGAAGTCACCTAATATTCAGTTGTTTGCTTTCACTTGCGTATTGCTGTCAAGATGGAAGTTGATCATGTTTATTTGCGCATAGACTTTTAGAAATGTCACGTATCAGGTTCTCTAATCTGTCCTTTTTTGCCGTTAAAGATTTGCATTACATTTAACCTGAGGTTTATTTATGACTACCTCTACACGAATACCTGTATCCGTTTTTGTCCAAATGACTGGAGGATGGAAACATCGATAGCTAAAGTACACGCACTATCAAAATACTTATAGGACTCGATTTTCGATTATAGGTGCGAAAGATGATTGGAAGCAATTTTAATGATAGTAGATAGTTCAACATGTGTTGTCGAATACTTTTGACATTTATGGTTATTTGTATGATGTTTGTTGACAAGTCTTTCGCCTTTTTCAACACAACGAAGCAAACATTCACTAATTATATGTTCGTGATATGACAACGTAAATGAACACTTAACCATCCTACTGACATCTTAATTCGCGTTGGAATGATGTAAGAGCTTTTTCAAATTGGTGCTTCCAGTGATGTGATTTACGCTACGTGCCAACTCGAAATACGATGTCTATGTCTAGCACAGAGTTAATTCCCACGAAAAACGGATTTTAAAAAACACAAAAGCTGTTACTTTGTACATCTTCCACGGAATGATGCTAATTTTGTGTCAAATTTTGCTGAGTTCGGAGGTTTCAACTTGTCTCGGAAGTCCTAATCACGTGGTTCTCGATTGGAGTTAACAGCATAGTTACTGTCTTCTCTCGAGACGATTGGGCAACCTGATCATTGCTCATGTGAGAAATTGGCTGAGCGTTCAGATTTGATAATTCGGTCGTGCTTAATATAAGGTGAATGGCGCAATGGTCAACACGGTTACCTAATGAAGGCGTGGCTGGAGTTCTAATCCCGACCGTGGCAAGGACATATGTTACTAATGAGCTCTAATGAGAGCAAATCTTGTGTCTAGAGCATCTTTTCGAGAGAGACCGACTGGAAAACGAACGGGAATGCGGCAGCTGCGATCAACTGTCGGTGATGTCCAATCCATATGGAAAATAATTTAGGTACAAGCTATCGGTGACTCCATAATTCACATTTGCTTCTCCACAAAGGTGTGAAGTTATCACTTAGTTCAGCGTTAGCAATATGTAGCTGCATCTGTTGTCAGTTAAGTGGAAACACAAAAACAGCGGTCAACTTTGTTTTCGTCTGCGTGATAACGATGTTTTTGCGCTGTGTAATCGACCTAACCCACAATACCCATCAGATAATTTCCTAGCGCTAATTGAAATATGTGAACGTAATTAATGAACTTGTGTTTTTGTCGACTGTTCTGCAAATTCGCTTGCCTCAAACTCTGAAAGCCATGTCATCTTAATGTTCGTTTGCAGAAAAGTCACACTAAGAAAACGATGATGGAATAGTGTATGAAATGCGCAGTTATTGTATCGATGGTTAAGGGCAGAGATTGTGATCACTACTCATCATAGCTTTCACCAGAAGTTTATATTGTAGTAGCATACCCAGACCACTTAACCATATCCTGTTGACTGTATTGACGACAGTTTGATCCTTACTGGAGTCAGTCATTTTAACTTGTCGTTTAACCATATTAATCTTATTCAACCCAGCTTGTCTTCATATCACGATCCATATTTCAGCATTTTCAGATCTGCTGCTTGTTGGTCATGCGGTTGACATGTTCCAGTGTTCAGTCAACCACAGTGCAACATAGGGTCGTCACTAATGTCAATTTAGGTCCGATTACATATAAACACGGTGTGAATAAAATTTATTCCACAGAGCCAGCTTACTTTGTACCTGCAGTAAAACGATGACCGAGTAAGAAAAATAACGAAAATTGTAGCAGCCAAGAAGTTTATCCAAATCTGTAACGGAGAGCCGGTTGGAATTTTTTTACAATAATTATGAATTTCTGCCTCTTAATTCAAAGTGAATCACCTGGTGATCGATCCCAGGTATAAATTAAAGTCTGTTTCAGCTGAAACATGTATGGTTGATCAGTTTTGTCAGGTTCAAACCAACGAAGAACCAAGTTTTCATGGGCTCTAACTCAATTAGTCTAATTGTTCTGCTATCCAATTTGTCCTGACGTCCGCGCAAACAAAACAGATCGATCATCTTCTCTGTGTGTATTAGGACACATTCCGGAAGACTTAAAACAACTAACGACGTAAAAGGCATCAATTGGTGTATCGGCTGCTTAAAACCCTACATCAAAGATTGCCAAACACTCTGTGATTCAGTTGGCATGTTCAAAACGCTGTTATGTAGACGGGACAGGAAGTTACAGAGCTGTTTGGGACTCATACGCTAACGTTGTACGTTGAAGCAACCCTACTGGTTGGTATAGTCTTTATTAGGTAATACACTGTGCGTGTATGCGTGTACGATCCGTGTTGATCTTCAGTTGTCTGGTAATTATACTCCGTATTTTTTGTTTCATTGAAGTAGTTAAAGGGGGCTCGTTGTTGTAATTATCGAGGATGTGACATCTTGTGACGAATCCCTAAATTTGAAGCTCGCTCTTGAATGCGGCCTCTCAGACATTGATGGTCACGAACAGAGAATAACTCGATTAAATCTTTGAAAAAAACGATAGGTCGTCCGGTCGGTTAGAGACAGTGCAATCGTTCAAACTGATTTGTGTGATAACCCTTCGATTTAACAGTATATCTTGTGCACTAACAAGCTTGCATCTACATTTTAGTCTTAATTCATTACAGCCATACTCGAACCCACTTATGCATACATTCGTCCACGAGCACCCGAGGTCTAGCTGAATGAAGTTCAGTAGGTGGAATAGCATGCTACTCACACGCTCCTTCGAACAGTTCCTCTTGGTCTACAGTAGATATGGTGCGTTTGCGGACGAAACTGCAAGCAATACGACTCAAGCCATATTTGGAGACACACGTAAGCCGCTGCCTTTTAAGTTCGGTCATCATAATAATCGACTGGTCAATACAAGAGTACTACAGTCAGTTATAGCTGCGAATAACATTCCAACAACCCCCAATAGGTCAGTGAAACATTCTCATAATCTAGGTCTCTGTGTATAAGTGACCCACTACCCTCCTTTGTCTCCAGTCTTACTGTACCTTTTCATGAAGAAGTTCCGTTTCGTTTCCTAGTCATCAATGCAACTTCCTGTTTCTTGATCTTAATACTCCCTCCGCAGATAACGTCCTGTCACCTCCTATTTTCTTGTTTTCATCGTTTGTGTTCTCAAAGAATAGAGCAGAATTACATGGTTTCTCGTTTTGTTTCTCAAAGGTAGAATTTTCAACTTTACCCATTTTTGGCCAACCATACTGAACCGTTTGCATTACACATGATTCCAGTGATACGCCCTGCGGTCTTATTTTCATGGGTTTATACCGGATACAGAGTATATGGATGTAATCAATCGACACAAGTAGTACATGATGACAGACGCACATGTTCTTGGGCTTAGTCGATCTTCTAAGCTAATCCGAGACAGAAAGCACCAGCAGTCTACAGCATCTTTCTCACCGCAAGACCGAGAATTATAGGATCACAAACCGACGTTTACTTTATCAGATGCCACTGCATCCTGCTATGCATATACAGCATTACGTTTGATAATCGACCGAAGACAAGCGGGGAGAGGCGAGAAACTGCTGGTCCGCAAAAGTACCATTAACATTTCCTTTAGCATCCACATTTTCCAGCGAGTTCAACAAGAGTGAAAGTGAGATCTGAAAATTTTCTTTCATAACGCTTGGCTAAAAATACTAATGTGAACGAGAAAAACTACACTAATACGGGAAAAATTGAAATGTATCACGCTGTCTTTTAAACAATGTTTTGCACAATTAAACGCTTCACTTCAACCAACAAAGTGTTCTGTTTCAGATGATTTCGGGACAATCATGCTTTGTCGAGCAAATGATATACTTGACTACACTTGGCAAAATCAAGGCAAGTGACGTTGCTTATCATTTCCAAGTAGGGTGTACAGATGTTATTAATCGAAATTTCGAGGCTCCGTTTTCCCGGCCCAGTCAATGATGGAAATAAATGTGTAAAAGCAAACGTTAGCTGAGTTTACGATGGAGGCTGTCAATGATCTGTTTGTAGAAACTTCATACGTTTTTACTTACTGGCTGTTCGTACCTAATATTGAATCACGTTCGAAGATTGATCCAGCCCTGTCTAGTTCTACCTCTTTGCCTTGTTCCGATGAACTTGTTACACCGGACAGCAATTCAATTTTGTTTAAGTTAATGAACAATTTCAGCTTGTCATTCTTTTCAGAGGTAACTCGATTAGTGCCTACCCAAAAGTTTCTCGCTTTTTCTTTGATTTATTTAACTTCGTTTGATCCTTACTTCGAATTGAATCCGAGTGAAAACTCATTTACTGCTGGTTTGAATTACTCAAGTTGTTCGGATTACCCAAGTTGAACGATTTATTCATCCCGGAACAAATTACACCTAGCGCATCCTTCATAATTGTAAACACCTCTTTGCGAAACCTGATAAATTTTAATTTATCCCGATATGTTTGACCGCTGTAACAGCGTAAATCTACCATCCAAGCACTCCAAAGAAAGTGTGCTCAAACTCATGTACACTGAATGCTTAAACATTTAATGGTACGAAGTTTTGTCTTCCGGGTGATCTTTGTTGTGTCAGTTTGTATATCCACTTGCGACTTAAATTTTTCAAGTAATTGTTGCTCAAACTTGTGGTCTAAAACAATTAAATAACTGACGTACAAATCATTTTCTCCCAACTGTACATCGATCCGTCGTATCGATAAACCAAATATATTTTTCACATTGCAAGTAAACAATAGGCTAATCATCCGCGTTACTACCGTAAGTTTCCTCAGTGAATTCCTACTACTAATTCCAATTGTCACATTTGTTGCAACTATATACTGCGTAATGAGCCCACTGCTTTGTTAAACCATACTAGTGTCTGTTAACAAGTAGAAAACTTTGCCAGACATAACCAGGATTTACGTAAACTTTTCATACCTGAACCATATTCACTCGAATCGTTTCTTCTTCCCTAAAATCACCCAAGATTCCATCCACAAAGCTGTTGTTTGCTCTACCGTCTCATTATGTCAGATGAGTGTAATCTGGTTGGGCATACTTTACAAGGGAATAATAGACGAAGAACCCAGAATTTTGTCATCACAGGAAAATCCATCTGCTAGAAATCAAGTTGATTTTTGAGTAGATTTAGATGAACGTGGAAAAATCCAGTCGGGTTTGTTTGTTTGTTAAGCGTTCACTTTTTAGATGAGAAAACTATTCCTACACTTCATAGAACACCTACGGTAAGTGTAAAACGTGTCCGTACTCTAAAGAAAGCAGTAAATATATTTTAGTCGTAACAGACCTAAATTACTTTCACACATCAAAACAATGTTAACGATTTTCCACTATAGTTCATTTCAGACGGAACCTAGTTATCAGAACTCCAGACTTCGACGGGATTGAAACCAACAAGAACCGAATGTTCCATCGCTATGAATTCCCGCTAAGCTACGAAGCCATGGTGGCAATTCAGAAATTTCACACTTGGATCCATCTATTCGTCCAAATCGTTGCATCATATGGAATCTGCCGGATGATACCGAGAAGCGACTGTCAAGCAGCTAGTGCTAAAATATACACAGCACTGTTGAACTTTGTAGCTGAGATGGTACATCATTTGCATTATTTTCCTGTCGTTAATCCGAGTAAACCCGAAGGGTAGCTTTTTTGTAGTTGAGTTACTTCTGGGTTACCAAATCTGTCCAAAATACACAACCTATTGTTTATAATGACAGCAAGGGACTGAAACCTTCTTTGCATGTGACGTATTAATTGTCTGACCCAAAAAAAAAATAGTAGTTAGCTTGTCTTAGGGTAACACTTCAGAAGTAAATGGTAAGGTCAATTCTGCCAAATTTCTTCAAGCAGGTAAAGCGAACCTAATCCAAAGCCATCTGATCCAGTGTTTATTTCTTCACACAATCTGTTAACACACATTGACTTTCTATTGCGGACGTGATCGTCCGTGATGTTTTGTGCAAAGTAAGCCTATGAATCCACTCCACCATTTTCAACGCTTCAGAAGTGGATACATTCTTCTCGCCCTCTTCGCAAATTCCCCCATCTGCCTCGATTATTATTTTTAAAGCCTGGTATTTTTCAACCAAATTAAAGTTATTACCTTGTAAATTCGGTATGAAACGTTGGTTGTTTGCTTATTTTACGCATATGGAACCAAGTGAAGACATGGAGACAAACACCCACACTACGGGAGCCATGGCTGGAGTCAGCGGACAAACGAAGCAACTGAATATATGAGGGACAAACATTCCATAGAGGCAGACGTGGGAATAGACACATGCGGTAAAAAAGAGCATCAGCCTGAAACTAACAAAGATGACGTTTTGACATACAGCTCGACGAACGGGATCAAAATGGTGACTTAATTGCTGGGGTTAGGCAGACGTTTTCTCTTTACCAAAAGGCAATCCTCTTCCTGTGAAAATTCCATTGTCAGAACGTCTTCTTTGTTCAGACACTGTTTGTTGAAAAGCACTGTAACACGGAATTCCGACGACAAGTGAGCACATCTTCACGTCAGAGTTCATTACCTTAATTTCATTGTAACTTGCAGGCTGGCCATTCATTTTCAAATCAGTACAACTATTTTTTACTTAACCACGGTAGGCATAGTTTTTAATTGTTCCCAGTGTCTCCGGTAGCCGGTAACACGAAAACATGAAAATTCATACAAGGTCTGTGGGGGGGTGAATGGAGTTAAAACCGAGTACAGTCTCCGTATATCTGTGATCAGTAGACAACCACTCACTACTTGAATCCACTAAGAGTAAAGTTATGCATGCATGCTACTCTGAAGTATTTTAGACCTGACATTTTCCGCCATCTTGGCGTAGTGGTCAGGTTTTTGCGCTCTTCTGATCCGGTCGGTTGTGCTGACTAGCACATCGTTTCTTCGAGGTTCGGCACAGTCCGACTGGAAAAAGAGGAGAGGCCAAACAAAAGGTAGACATTTTCGTTGTGGATGGTGCTAATGTGTTGTGTTTTGGTTCTCCGTGATATTTGTTCTTCTATGGTCTGGTTTTCGTGTATGTCACTTGTTCGTCTTCACAATAATATGTCTTATGTAAGTCTTAGGTCGTGTTTTATGCATGACCTATGTGAGCGTGTTGACTTTATATGTGTGGCCCTCGAGCCTGTGCGTAGCTATTGCAACTTGATTGGTGATGATGATCGATTATGTTGCATTTGCGTGTCTTTGTCACCCATTGTCTTGTGGTACAAAATTTTGGCCCAAAAGCTCTGGATTGTGGGCCCCGGTCGCATTCCTGTCCAGGTCTGGACCTCCTGGCAGTGTCCACTGCCCATGTAAACAACGATGACACAACATAAGCCAAATACCTAACTCCACCGACCGTCTCGCAAAATAAATCAAATCGTCCTACCTGCTGTTCTCAGCAAGGTTGATAGGCAAACATGCTAATGACAACCCCCCTGCCCCTCCTCTAATGACCCCTCCAGTACAAATTCTAGATCATGCAATGCTCACTCGAGTCTCAGTAACACGACGATCAACCTGAGATACGCTCAGGGGACGCGTGACACTCCCCATTGGGAACTGGAACCAGTCCTCGAATCCCGTAGATGCGTCTGAGGCTCGGTGGAGGCAAGTGTGGCATATTTTTTTCAATGTTTATGATTCAGCTATGATTCAACTGTGTCACGTTGATGACACAAAAAACCGGTTCTGTGATCAGCTGTCCACCACAGTCCGGTCGACACCAGTGAGTAACCGACTGTCTGTTCTAGCTGACTGGAACGCTCGAGTTGAACGCGACTCGGTGGCCTGGCCGGAAGTCCTTGGACCCTAAGGTACTGGTTCAATCAACGAGAATAATGATCGTCTGCTCCACTTGTGTGCTACTCACGAGCTGGCTATCACGAACACCTTATTCCAGCTGGGTGCGAGCGACATCACGAAGCGGTCATCATCGTTTGCTTGATACGTGAATGTGTGGCAACACGACGTTGGTGAAGTGTGTAACTCCCAAGCGACACGCGGTGCTGAATGGAGCACGGGTCATAGGCTGGACAAGACCAAATTTTATCCATCTATGCAATCCTGTTTATTGTAGATTCTCGGGACAAAGGCAAAAACTGAACGTCAAACGATTGGTGAACTGTGAGATAAAGGCTAATTTTTAACGTGCAGTTGCTGCTGGTCTGCTCTTGTATCCGCCACCCCACAGAGTATAAGACAATAGATAAAAAAAATTTAGGACAACAGATATCGGGACGATCGGTATCGAACGCCAGGAACGTCCGGACTGGTTTGAAGACGAGAACGCGACCGCCTCTTACTTGGTACGAGAGAAGAATGCAGTGTTGGCAGCCTCCACAATACACCCGGACAATAAAGACGAAACAGTGACATTCCGGAGTACCGGCCGTCAACTGGCCGAAAGTGTTCGCCGAAGCAAGGACAACTGGTGAAGGGAGCAAGGTGAACGGATGCAGGGTTGAACCGATCACCGACAATACAAGCAGTTCTACGACTCGTTGAAGGCGATTTTTGATCCATCTGTCCAACCTAAAAAAGCAATGGTTGATGTGTACACCAGCTGTTCGTGTACTCGGCTATCGGACATCATTAAAGTTTGTTCCAAACACTTTGGTAACATATTTATCGTGCTATTACCATTGGCTGGGTGACCGTGAACAGTCTGCCACAACGAACTGTCAAATCTTCACTGGCCTCCACGCCGGATTTTCCAGAGCTGCAGAGAGTAATTAGTCAACTGCGCAAGGCTACAGACGGGGATGGATTGTGAAGTTAAATAGTGAGGAATAGTGGCCCGAAGTTGAAACTTGCTTTGCTACAGCTGGTTCACTCGATCTGGAAGTAGGAAGAAGTGCCACAAGATTTCAAGGATGCTGACAGTACATCTGTTTAAAGGTAAGGGTAGCAAGCAGCGCTCCGACAGCTATCGGGACATTAGTATTCTAAGCTGCGTATGCAAGGAGCTTGCAAGGGTCCTTCTGAACCGACTGAATGCGGACGTTCTGGAGGCCAACGTTGCTGTGGAGCAGTATAGTTTCCGGGAGAGTTGCGATAGAATCGATCTAGTTTTTTTGCTCGACAACTTCCACAGCATTGTCGAGAACGCAACAAGCCCTCGTATGCTCTCTTCGTGGACTTCAGCAGGGCTTTCGATTCCGTGAACCACGAGGCGTTGTGGGCAATTATGGATAGCTATGCATGTCCAGACAATTATGTCACTTTGATTAAAATGTTACAGGCGAGCATGAAGGCGAAGGTACAGACGTGTGGGCCGACCTCCGGTGATTCTGACATTGCCGGTGGTGTGAAGCAGGGTTGTATCCTAGCTTCAACCACGTTTAGTTAATAGTTGACTGTCATGTCAACAGCTGCTCCTCAGGACTCAATAAAGGATTGCGTTGAAGCTGAATACCGGAGGGATGGACGCCTGCTGAATAGTCGACGTTTCGGTGTCCCAAAATGGCTACATACCTCAACGGTGCGCGTGCTTCTGTTCGCAGATGACAGCGCGCTGTTCACGTACAGTGAAGACTAGATATAACGACTGGCCACGGCTTTGGTGGTCTCGGCACCCAGGTTTAAATTGGATATCAACACAAGCAAGATATTTCCTTTCTCAGTCTTCTCTGGGCGGAGGTGCTGTTCTTGCATGTGCGTTTTAAATTTGCACCAGTAAAGACATTACCGAAGGGTGGGCAGATTTCTGCTACTTGGATAGCAATCTCTCCAGAGGTTTGTCCGTCGACCTCGAGTTATGAGCTGGTACGTCGGAGGTTAATGCTGCTGTCGGGTGTCATGGGAGACGTGTCTGGAAGGACCGCAGCCCGAATCTAGCCAATACTCTCTGTGTCTACCGCTCAATTGTGCTGTCTGTACTACTGCGTGATAGTGAAACTTGAGCAGTGTAACGTCTCAACCTTCGTTGTCTCAGCTTGGACATTCTGTGGTTTGACATGGTTGCGAACGGTGAGATACTGAAGCTAACGTGTACGAGAGAGATCAAGATCATACTGATGCACAGTCAGCTTTCGTGGTCAGGTCACGTCCGTCAGATAGGCTATGACCATATTCCAAAACAAACGCCATACGGATAACTGGAATAAGGTAGGCGAAAGGTTAGTAGTCAGAAGCTGAAATGCCACAGTTCTACCCGTACACCTTCCGTGTACTAGCATTGACTGTAGATGTTGAGAAGACTTGGCGTTAAACCGAACGGTCTGGAGAAATGCGAGTCGGACGAGCGTCCACAAATTCAGTGAGAAATTTTTTCGCGGCCGAGAACGGAATTACGCGGTGCGCAAAAGAAACATTGGTGCCATAGGCCGTAGTGACACGACTATATGGTCTTGCGATACGTTCAGCAGTGAATGCGTCGGCTGCCTCGGCTTAGTGGGTAACCAACGCACTCATAGTACACCGTCGGCCAAGAGACGACGAGTACGTTAAGGTCAAGTAGACCATATCGAATATACCATTTGTTCTGGTTCGTATCAATCAGCGACCAACGTCGTTTGTCAACTCACCTGTTCCGCTTTTCAGAAACTTAGTTGTCTGTGGCCTTCTATCTTTCTCTTCCTTCAGCTTTGTTGGTGTATTGTATGGCGAATGCTTTTCCTGTTTTCTTCCAATCTATCCTTGAATTTTGTTTTTTTCCCGCGTTCTCTGTGGAATCCAATAGCATGAACTCGAATACTTCTTGTATTAATATCTTTAGTATTTTTCTTCCCAGTTTAGATTTAATTATTGCGATCTCCCTGTGTTTATTTCCCGAGGAAAGGGGTTTCAGTTTCGTGTTAGCCTATTAACTGGCTAATCAGCATTGGCTAGCTGGAAGCAGAAGCCTCATCCTCACACCTCCTGGTCTTCTTCCCTCTGTTTTACACTGGATTTGTAAGTGAAGTCACAGGTGGTAAGGCGCAAGCCAATTTTAGTGATGGTTAAGGGCAGACGTCCTTTGGTTTCGGTCCCTGTGGTAGGCTAATTCGAACAGGATGCCGTCAGCCAATATTTCAGAGCTCACAACCGTAAATCCTCCAAACACGAAGATCTTGACATGATTAGTGGCAAATGTTGCAAGTTGAGCAGCGGTGACCACAAGATGCAAGTGCTACGAAATTTCTCACCACGCTCCCACGGGGCCACCGTGTTTTCCACTATTCCACTGACTCTCTGATTATCTCTGATCAAAATAATGCTAGAAAGGTTAATGCTTTTCAATAGCTTGGGCTGATGGGAAGTCCCAATCGATAGACCATCGAGTGGAGTTAACATGGTAGTAAATGTCTCCTGTGGGGGGATATCAAGCAATCTGAACGGTACTCATGAGCGAATGCGGTTAGGTGAGCACAAGTGGCAATACGACTGTACCTGGTGTGCGATAAGTGAAGCAGTGGTTGATACGGCTGCACTGGGAGAAAATAAGAGGGGTGCAAACCAAGGTCATGGCGAGGAGATGCACTTTTAGCGGGGGGCAACAAGGAGGAAGCTGGGGCCAAGTGTTTCTTTGCTGAGAGCAACACCAATGGTCAAACTGAGGTCACTTGTGAGCGGTTTTTTCCATATACCTAAAAATACTTTCCCATACTGGTCGAGTTCACGACCGGGTTACTTAGACAGGCATGGGACTCAGATAGCTTTTTCGCAGGGCGTCTGGGGGCATTAGGTCGACTGACAGTGCACCACGTATATCCGAGAAGTGACTAGGTTCTAATCGGCAGAACTTATCTATCCATTAGATCACTCACAAACAGAAATTCTCTCGTCGCTTCGGAAGGAAAGATTAAAGAATGCTTCTCTCACACTCATTTTTTCAAAAAGACAGACTACACCTTGAGCCAACGTTCTAATTTCAGCTTTTCATGGACACCTCTCTAGGATACCCTGAACAAGCTACCAGATACAGATGTCTATTTAGTTTTGCCAAGTGTTTATCTGTGGACTAGCTTGTCGACTTTACTAATTCGAATGTTCGGAAGTGGCATGGGGCAAACCACTGTTTTCCTTTACAGTCAGATTTTCATTCACATATTTGAGAAAATTAACTGGCACACACAAACCGCTCAACAGATGTTAGCTTGCACTTGACATAAAGACGGGACTACACGGAGAATTTGCTTCCATATCTCGTGTGCAAACTTGCACCTTACAGCGCTAGCATTCTAAACGTAAATTCATCGATCATCAAAATGTACCATGTGAACCCCAAGACAGAACAGTTATAACTAAGCACATTATCAACAAGATGTTCGTGACGAGCATGCATTAAACAGAAGATAATTCCAACCAGTACAAACACCATACCAGAGAGGATGAAGGTGATATGTCCTTAATGGAACAATGAGTCCCGATTTCGGATACGCAAACCAGATGCTCAAATAAGTCGATGGGGGAAGAAAAAAGATGATCATCGACTAGGGCCCACACATAATGTAGCTGACTGCATTGAAAGTCTTTGGTTGTGAAACTAGGCCAACAAATAAAATTATCTAGTTATTCTGATGTTTAGCATGAATGACTGGACCTACCAAGAAGGGTGGTTCAACACCTAGTGTTATCAGTGTTCACTGGACAATGAAAGTGAGTTTTTTTAGAAGAATACTAACTCACTATACAGACGCCAATCGATCTCTTGGGGACTTAATTTCAAAACCAAGATTTAAGATACGTCGATAACTCAAGTATTCCAATGTTCCTGGGTTGGAAGTTTACAGCGGACTAAGGTGCCATAAGTTTGTCCAGCTGAAATAATCAACAATATGGATCGATAATTAATCACAAATTTTGATGAAGTTTAACCTACAGGTAGTTCTTATAAAATAAATTTAAACTAAGTCTAATGGTGTAATAAGGTTCAAGTCAGCGATTGATTTAATAAGCATTAGTGAACTTACTAACTCAACCTCAAAAAAATAGCGGAAATTTAAAAATTTGCCCAAACTGAAACCCCGTGCTGTTTTTGCATTTATTTAGAAAAATCCGCAAGCCCCCCAAAAACATACTGTCCATTGTGCAAAAGCGCACATTTCTGAAAACGAAAATAGTTATCTCTATATATAAATACTGCCTCACACGAATACTAAGCTTCGAAGCGTAAAATTAGATCTCCAACATAAATCAAAGCAAAAGTAACTTTGTTCCCTAGTGAACATTGCATTTCTACAGGTAGTGAATTCATGGTTATACATGTGTCTAACAATGAGTTTCATATTTTATAGGGCGAGTAAAAAATTACCCTAAAAGTGATCAATCCAATTGTTCGCTTGCATGCAAGGCATCGTGCGGCAATTATATAAAAAGAATATTTTCACTTCTCACTGGTTTAGATGACAAATACCTACACTGGAGTTTTTTTAATCACATTTCGAGCAGCCATCGACAGCACCGTGACATTATAGACTTTCAACAAAGAACTGTTTTTTCATTCGGTCGACCAACAAATCTCTTATAATATGTTTTAGATTTCGGTCTAGTAATCGTAGAGTTTATGGCAATAGTTCCATGCTTATTCTTCGTAACCATCACGTGCAAACTACATTCATAGAATTCAGTGATCATCAGCAACACACGAACTTACCGTACAGGCCTCCATACACAGTCTTTCAGTATATAACCCTGGATAATCATTTCGCTTTTGTCGTTAATCCAGACGGTCCGCATGAATAATTGAGGTTGTCCATAGTGTCGAACTGCGAGAACACTTAGCTTCGATCAAGATGTCACGCATTTTATTCTGCAAACACGATTCCAACCGAATGAGTTTGTGTACTTGTCGTCAACGTTCGTTGGATCGTTTTCTGTAAATCAACTGTTTTCCGCCAATCATAAGAGCGTAATAAACACCAGTTGCTCTTTGTTGAGTAGCTTCACCAGCAGCTGGGCCACACGCAGATTTCGCAGTGTATTCCCAACCGACAAAACTTCTTCCAAAAAGGCAGTGTAGGATTCAGTAAGTACAGTTTCAGATAAATGAAAACTGCTTCTTTTTCACTCTATATTCTATTTCAGGGGTTTACCTCCAGTGGTAAACATAAATATTAAGAGTGGTATCAGTTAAAGTTGTTATTAAAGACGTTACCACCTGTGAAACCCACTCCTCCAACTGCCAACTTAGAACTCATTAACAGCTAGGTGCATAACCCTCTTCTGTCAGTGAGATTATATTGGGTTGGATATCATGCAATTTGATTGTGGTAGGACAGGAGGAAGAATTGTTTCATCAGCTGTTATTCATAAAGCAATTGGAGTGGTTTTTACATTACCAAAACCCCAGTCATGGGAGCTTTAGTGTATGCTTCCAACGTACATAATGTCTGCCAGTTTGTGAACCAGTTTTTAATTATTCACATAAAAATCCCTCTGGCGGTCGTATCTGATACCCGCTCTACTTGCAAGATGCGGCGACTTTGTTGGCATGGTTTGAAACATACGGCCAAGTGGGAAATCATCTGAAATTTCAGCCAAACCAGAGATTAGTACAGTTCAAAACACGCATCAGCAGCTCAATGTAGGTAGTTAAAACGGAGTTCCTTTAGTCCAATAAATAATTTGACCTAGAAGTTGAGTAAGCATACTCGAGTAATTTAGGGCTTCCTTAATGCGTTAGAACGGATTGAGAATACAACTTTTTTCAGTTTATGCCGGTGAAAGGCACGGAAATTTTGCCAGACAGCATTGGGCGGATATGTGTATATACTCACGCAACCTCTCGCCGGAACGCTGATAATCTTGCTTTCATTTTCACGCTTACCCTCAAGCAATATCCCTAATGCAAACCAGCTATGCTCGTAAAGACAAGGAGTTATCAGCATTGTGTTTACTATTGTAGCGACCTGTTTGATGAGACCGAATCTCGTTCACTGTCATTTATGAAAAACTGTCGGACAAAAAGACGGTGGGCATTAATCAATTTTAATATTTTTCGCTTCACTTAAAACTGGCCGTGCACGGTGGCTTGTAATACAGCCGTGATTTGCGTGAGAATTTTGTCTGTTGGCTCGTCGCCTGGTGGAAGGTAAGTTCAGCGAGGACGGATGATTGAATTGGCACAAAAAGGGCCTATATATCTGTAGACATGTCTCCACGAGTTTCTTCCATTCTTACCCTGCAACCCGTTATTTCTGTTAATAAAATGATGACAGCATACTGTCAAGTATATAATGTGAACCACACAACTACCCATATGACTGCTTGGCTCATCAATCACCCTATAGCATGATGCTTAAAGTTTCACAAATGCCATCCAGGTAAAATTGTAGCTGGAACAAAGCGATTTATGCCGTGCAAGTGTGCAAATTACCAAATAAAACTAGCCACTGGTTTTTCAAAACAATATCCTCACTTGAACAACTACTACACAGACTTGCCATAGATTCATCATATCCACTGTGGTTATTGGAAGCCAAGATAGTTAATATTCCAACTGCAGTCACGTAATTTGCGCATATGAACCCTTAAGTGTAGCTAGTTTTGTAATTTAACCATAGTTTTGTTGCCTCTAATCCACTATAGTATACGTAAATGTACTGTTAGTCTGTAAACTTACCACACTTTAAATGTCCCCGATAAGTACGCGAGTGAATATGCTCTTCTCTGTCCGTCATGTAAAGGCATAAACCTTATATAGTTTGAATGACTGCCCTGCTGAACTTCAGGAATATGCCGGGAATTGCATAAAAGCTCATTACTAATGACCGTCGTTTAAACGTCTACACCCATAATTATCCCAGGAAAACAGTCACCTCCACCTGTAGTTGCTGAATGCAAACAGTACGTTGTGAAATGACTGCCACTATCCCCTCGAAACCTAAGCAAGGTGGTTGTAGAACTTGATATTTTAAAGAAAGGCCTACGTCTTTGCTCGAATATTAACAAGAAAATTGACAGTAATAAAATTAAGACCAAGTTAAACAACAGTTTGGTAAGTCGGTATTGTGAACCGCAGATTATCAAGTCCTGGTCAGAAAGGTTATATGTGCACCTCTGTGAATTTCTGGCGACCTCATGCAAAGATCTGCTTCATTCTGATGACCGCCGCTCATTAGCTTCAAAATGTGAAGCTTACAATCTGGCAAACTACTGCGTCAAATTGCGTTGATCAACTCTTACTATTCTGACAAGAGGTCAACCGGGCTGTAGGAAACACTTTTTACAATAGCATGTGCACTTTCGTTAGACCCCTCTGATCTCACAGAAATGCTTTAGACCGCCATTACCTTTAGACAACTTCAGGAAAGAAGTGGTTAATCACAATTAACTTAATGTGCAAGATAAGCCTTCGTGGCTCCAATATGTATCTCCAATGAGGTCTCAAAGAATGTGCCGGAACTAATGATTGTTAAGACTCCTGTATAATGCCATTCTTTAACTCGTTTTTGAAGCTATTATCCAACCTTTGTTTATTAGTAAACATACTGATGGTCGTTGTGAGGCTGAACTAGATTTACAGCTAAGAAAACCCCCTAAAAGGCTTCCGAATGACAAGTATTTTGCTACTTTACGCAAAGTATGAATAGGATCGATAGAGCGATTGAGCTAATAACGCAAACCTGCGGTAACTTTAGCAATCAAATCCATTACGAGGAAAGCGGCAACCAAGTAAACATTGTGAATGCACCAAAACGGTATCACAGTCTCCAGTGAAAATTTTAGTCCCCAGCGAACCAAACAAAAACACTGAAACATATTGAAGCAATTCGGCCTTGTCTATGGGTCACGTCAAGAGAAAAACTACACAACGGTCAGTTAGGCTAGTTGAATAAGCACGAAAACAAAACGCTGCAAGCCCCGTAGATGTGCGTTCATCCACACTGACAAAACGGGTGATGTTAGTGATATCTCTTGACGGCAAGTATGAAATTAAGGATACAACCATCAGTTGTTTGTTAAGAGGCTGTAGTAATGTAAACAACTACCTCTCCGCTGCTACTGCAACAAATTTCTGTCCACTGCAAGAGCCATTTCGAGAAACATAACGCATACTACGATCCAACCTTTGTCGATAATGAATGTTAGCGTATTCAATCGAATGTCTTTCTTAATGGAGGAATGAAATAATCTCATCTTTTTGTTCAAGAGTTATTTTTGAACAAACACGGAGGAAACCTCGGCAAACAAAATGATATGTGTTTCTATTTTGCCTTTTGTGACTCAAAATGTGAACAGAATTTTGCATAAAAACTTTGCTTTCAAATTTATTTACATGTCCCCAAAAATTTGGAGAATGGATATATTGGGCAAAGAGGGTGAGTGAAACGAATTAAAGTTATTTTTTGTACATTTAGAGTGTAATCGAAAGTAACATTCTATCGGTAAATAACAGGACATTTGCGTTAAAAAGTCCGACATTTTGTAGCGCACTCAATTAGGTCATGATAGGTGTGATTAAGTTTTACGAATTCTTCTGCGCAAAATTGTGGGTAACTTTTAGATACTCACTTCTCACTTCAATCTAAACGTGGAAAATTCAGTGATCAGTCTTAGTAAAGTGAGTGAGTAATTTGTTCTTAGTTCTGGTGTTTCTAAACTGGATTGAACATCACAACTTTGGCTTTCTCTGCGGATAAAGGAAACCAAAAGAAGATAAATGAACAGAGCGGCATGATCGAATTGATCGTAGTTTTACCATGTATGACGCATTTCTTGTGACAATCCATTAAGTAATCGAAGCTGAGCGTCCTTTTTAAAACTCTTTTAACTTTTTGAACTATCTAGCTGCATACTTTTGTTAGCTAGTTTCAAAATGTTTGTATGGTGAGGACTGACAACAATTAAGCAGCAATGTCAGTACCTTCGGCGTTTGGGGAATAGTTTGACATTCTCAGTAAGATACCTGTGAAACTAAATGTGATTTAATATTTTGGCTGAGTCAGTTTAAGAAGTAGTTATTTTTGTTGTCGTTTAATTTCTGTTTATTTGGATTACACCCAAAAGAACGGAATCTATTAAATTACGTCCACGTACATTGTGTTTTTATTGTGGTTATTCATGGTGTTCATATGAGTTATGGTACTTGGTAGTTTGATGCATAAGCGAAGCATTATTAATAATGAAACTCACTCCAGAGCGTTTTGAGATAGTACTTGAAAATTCAAGTAAACGCAAAACATTAGATCGGTGTGCAACACATGACTGAACGTCATTGTATTCTCTAAGGAACAGGCAAGCACGGTATCAAACTATCAACCTAACTGGACGGTACACCACCTCGAGATGCGACAGTAGCCCAAAAGAAGCTAGAAAACCTGCATGATAGATAGACGAACTGCATACTCTGTCATTTACCTGGGAAGAGAGATTCAAACGGTTAAAACAATTGGACATACTGAATACAGCCTTTCAATGGGGGAAGGTGCATCAGTAAAAGACCTAACCCTAAAGTGTGCCCTGTTACAAACAGTTTAGAAAAAACAAGTACAACCAGTAAGAGTGCACTGTGATCTCCTTTACCATTTACTCATTTCCACCAAAAATTGCGATATAGTGTTCTGCAAGGATTTATGGCGAGGCAACATAAAAGGTGAGAGCGTACATTGCTCTTCATCTACTAAGTAACATTGTCTAGCATAAAAGAAGTTACACACAATCTATCTGATTAGATAGTTACCTAATCTGAGTTGAGCTAAATAAAGTGGCAGCATTTACAGTTTCTTTCGAATTTTGTATCAAAATGCATTTGACAATACAATAAAGGTACTTGTGTTAAGGATCACGTTTTGCTGTTCAAACCCGAATATCAGTACGTAGGAAAGACTGGAATATAATCCGCCATTATATTTGGTCGCGTAGCCGGCTACCGCTACTAGTATATACATATAATATATATGTTAATAATGTACATGAATTTCCAAGGATTAATGGATTTTCTCTCTTGAGGTGTACTTCACGAGATGCACATTACTTGAAGCGGCCTCAGAGGTACTTCAAACATCAGCACATTCCGAAACGTTTTTAGTCAATAATAAAGTTGTGTCGAGCGTTTGACGCATTCCAGGTCATTTTTTCTTCCGTTTTCTATATGGAGCATAGATTATACGTCCACGCTTTTGATACCGTCATCTTATTGCAATGCTGCTGAATTGCTTTTCTGCTTGTTAGCCACTGCTGCATTCTCAGTCTCTCGTCTCAGTTAGCTTGATGTTACAGGATGCACTTAAAATTACTGTTCCTCAAATCCACAGAATGTAATATACCATCATCACGAAACTGATGAATATACACAAGTAATTTTCAGACTTTTACAAAGTTAAACTTAGAGGCCCATTTTGCGTATAGGTTCAGGTGGGCAGTAATTTGCCACTTATAATAAACTTGCTATTTGTGAGCTTTTCACGTAACGCAGTTCATTTGAGACTCCTTTAAACATCGGTCTAAGAGGATGTAATGAAATTTGAAGCAAACCGTATATTTTCGACAAGGTTTAATCCTATGAGGAGCTGTTGGAGCGTGCCTCGCACGAAGTAAAAAAGAACAACGAAAGGATGAAAAGAAGAAAAGAAGAACAAAGGGCAAGGAATGGACTAACACGCTCTGCAACTTTCGAAAGTGTCTGATGTAAAATGCTTTAAACCTTCAGTCAATTTACACAGCTGGAAGCGTTCAATCAGAACCATGTTTGAAATAGAAACAATGAGGTGACCACCAAGAAAGTCGTCATCCACCGCTTAAAAGTGTTGCAGTGACTAAAGAGGTTAAATAGATCCAAAGAATGGTCTTATGTAGGAGGCGCAAACATGGGCACGCAAGGAGAGCAAGGAAACCGAAGACTATGGCTACAGCCGAAATCCTCATGGAAGTTCCTTTTGCGTGACTTGGAGGGCGTTCACAGAGAATAATCATTAATGGTAAACAATAACCATGATGCTCAAAAATGACAGTCCAAGCCCCGGAAATCACATAACATAAGACTAATCCTAGGGAACTCCTTAACAAAACAAAAGCATGTAATAATTGAAAACTGACAGCCGATTCTCAATGACGGTCTGATTACGGAAATAGACTGAACAGGTAAACATTATTAAACTCTGTCAAGTTTAAACGTCGTAACCGACGTTCGACAGACTCATGTGTTCAGTGCCTATGTGTACTGAAATCGGGTGCACCCATTTTAGGCCTACGCACCTATAAGCAGCCTCATGCGCTTGGTTCGGTTGATTACTCCCAGACTTTCCAAGTGATTATGGTCAATCTTATGGAGAAGCTACGCTGATCCCAAAGCTGTGGAGCACAGATCAATTGGTCCATACAACCGATTGCTAATTGCTATCTCAAGATGTTGGCGTTAAACAGTTCGATGAAACTGAATAAAACGAAGGTGTACGTACATTTATGTGAGTACATTGTACGGTAAACTTTTTTCATCTTGCTTACAGTACTTCTTGGGCCCAGATTATACATGCATAAGGGTACGCACGTTCAAGTAGGTAGTTCAAAAAGAACTGCTCTCAACTTCCTCGTCAGGTTTCCTCTAAATAAGCGCAATTCGATACAGGCGCACAACAAGAATCCTGGTACTTGTCAGTTAAACGACAAACTAATAGGAAATTTTGGTCTACAAATTTCATGATATTTCAGTTGAAGGCGGTAAATATTACGTGGATTGACAAAACAAACATGAGTTGAGACCAATGACTGACCTATGGGATCCACGTAGGTCAGGTGGTCGTAGAAGTTTCTTTTTTCAAGATATAGTGCCATCTAAATTGTATAGAAAACAATTAGTAAATTTTCCCTCTCACTCGTCCATCCGCCGTACACTTCTTGTAAACCCTGTGGGCAGGCCGTGTACAATCTTTGTTTTACACTTACTCGAAAGCATATGGTATGACTTCATCCGAACTCATAACCGACCATTATATTGTCGAAACAGGATGTTCTCTAGTAATCGAATATGCGCAAGAATTCCAAGGTCATGACCTTCCACAATTGAGGCAGCATTTACGTGTTTCACGGGTTATTGGTAGATCCGAAAAAGTTGTTGGTCTACTACCAGGCGGTACAAAAAAAATTTGGCCAGTGGCACGGTCGCAAAATGAAGATAACCTTTGCGAAGATGTCGAACAAGGAGGTGATCGCAGAGTTGTAATATTCCAATTGGGTCAATCACAGGTCACAGTAAACACAATGTCTAACGTTAGCAATCGAGCACAATTAAGTCTACTTCACAGAATAGAAAAACCACGAATCAACAAAAAACGTGTATTAACACAATTCGGATACCGAGAGAGCTTGATCTACAACGTGTTCTCGTTCAAATATTTATACGGGGTCCCACGGTCCGGGAGTTCCCACCAATCAAACGTGGTCTCACGCTCACTGACCGTCAACCTCGGGTCTGGTTGGTCACCTTCCTCAGCCCGTTGCACGGACGCGGCCATCCAACGTATTCGAGAACCTGAAAGGAAGCAGAAGGAAGTATGTGTGGCAAAACAAAATGGCGGCGCACTACATGCTACTACAGAGTTGATAAATGATTTGGTGCAATGCGAATTAAACAGCAGAGTACATTAGCCCATTTGTCTACGTCGAACAATAATGAGCACATACAACGCGGCGTGGGGGCAGGCAATCGTCTAACTTGACATACAGATAGACACTCGTTGAACACTGCAACTCGTCGGTCATACTCATTTAGGTTGTTCTTGTAGCAATGCCTGTCATGAGTTGGCTGATAGTATACAGGAAGTTAAGAATATCCGAAGTCTCGAAAATGCTAGCTTATTCTCGTCTTAAACAGGCAGGGTGGTGGAGCAGAATCGACCTCTTTTGACAAACCGCTCCTGTAGGAGACCACTTGGAAGGTAGAAAAATGATGGCGACAAAACAGACGACAGTATCAATGCTGAATGCTTGCCATCAAGTATATCAGAGGGGCAATAGTGTTTGTGGACAGTTACCACCTTTCAGGAGGACACGTCACCCCTCCTAATCCTTCCAAAATCAAGGGTAAGCGGCTTCCAGCATTAAGATTTGCTCAGGTAGCTAAGAAGTTCACGGCTCCCTCCCTGTTCTGTAGCCTGGAAATAAGCATTCACAATCAGCAACACCGTTGTGGCGACGGACGTACTGGTATGGAGCAAAGGGAATTATGCCACACCGGGCTAAGGCTGCCCAAGCTACGTTCGATATTTGTAGAAATATCCGTTGCCTTGCGTGTCATCCGTTTGCAGCCGGCGAAGAGACTTAGATCTTGGGTAACTATTCATATCAAATCCACCTCGTTCACGTACAAGGGATATTATGTCACAGTTCAGAGACGTGGCCCTTAGAGTCCACACTTTGACGTGTCACGTAGTAATTTTCAGCCCGCGTCGGTTGGAAGACGCGCCAAGGTCTGATTGTAGGCTGGCCTATTCTGTGATGTTCCGAATAAGTTTACAAGGCCCAGTTATTTGCGCATACCTGAACGTTTGAGGACGAAAGCGATGGTGTTTCGTATTGGTATTTAGATGGATCCCTGCATCAGCCCACAGAGGACGCTTCAAAATGCCGTGCAAGTGCTGTTTACACAGAGAGAGGGCGCATTCACACAGGTACACTCTCTACCAATGTAACAGGTTCTCGTTAATGTCCCACTGAGAGTTTTTGAGTATTATGCTGTGTTCCAGCCAGTCGCAGAGTTGACTTCTTTATGAAAGTACCCGCTCGGTTTGTATAATCAGCCGCCTATGTCCATCGCAAATCAGCAGTTAGGTGGCCGTTATCACATGTCTTGCCCTTCTGGGATACTTAACAGCGTGTGCTGATCAATCCATGTCCGACAGTTTGCGACCGGATAGCGCCGCCAGAGAACCTTTCCACCACCTTTGAACAGACACCAACAATAGGCAGTTACCTGGAATCGGAAGTTAAGTAACCAGCATTTCTGTTTTGCAACGGCATGTCTTCACTCAGCAGGCAGTTCACCTTTGTTGAAAGACCTTTGAAGTGGAGTATCAATAACCGGAGTTAGGCTATCCGCAAACATTTCGACAGTTTTTGTATCACAAGATTAGTGTTCTCAAACTTGTTGGCTTTATAATTCGCTTCCAACTGGTGATGGAGGCGTTAGACTGAACCATTCGTCACTGGGCTCTATGTGGCAGTTTTGATGTGGTCGACTCCGAGTAACCGGTCTAAGTCTGGGAACAGCACTGATTGAAACTTTATGCCTCCATTAGTGGCCACATTCGTTGGAGCGCCATGTGTTGAGATCCATCCGTCCATGAACACTGGCGCAACTGTTCCGGTATTCCTGTTGGGAGGAAGTGCTTCCATTGGCTCTCTGCTGAGGTCAAGATAAACGAATGACAATTTGAACATGGCAGCGACGCAACTATGTTAACTTGAACATGACTGAAACGTGCGTCGTGGTGAGCGATTTTGCTGGGGGCTGTGATGGTGTGCCGGTGGGCTTTGTTGCGTTGACATTCATTTTTGGCCGTACAAGTCGGTCGGGAGTTAGTTTGACAGT